>LOND01000870.1:39924-57875 GCA_014220965.1 Paragonimus kellicotti | reverse complement strand
AGACAGCCATACTATAGGATGACGGGATTATTCCAAACCAAGTAAATGAAGTACCTATGCTGGCTAACTTTCTTTTAAAATGGCCAGAGTTTTGGCAATGTGAGACAGAGTATCATGTGAGAAGGGAAATGTGCATCTAGTGTCAAATATCCCTAACCGCTAACAAGCTAGGAACAATGTGTGTTTACGATTTTGTTTCCTAAAAGAGGTTCAGTGTTATCAGCATCGAAAGGTACTATGGTTCGGGCCGACGCTCACTTCAAAATGACAGAGAATATCCTAGAAGAAAAAAGTTAACAAGAAGGTTACAAATGAACAAAAGAATACTTATAAGTAACACAATTTCATATAGATTGAAAACCATCCACAATTGATCGGAGCTGTCGCATTCCCATAGACTTTCCAGGCCGGAGTTCTAGTCCCGGCAGTGGCAAGGATATGCACTACTGACGAGCTCTAATGAGAGCGAAACTCGAGTCTAGTGCTTCTTTTCGAAAGAGGGCCGAGAAACAAAATCCCCCACTACTCATCAGTAATACAATTTCAACGCTCAACGGTGGCGTTGGTGGATTCCAACGTGAACTGTTGAGAAATCCTGCTTGGGCAGTCAAGCCGCTGGATCATTTGGTGGATTCCATATGACAGTGGATTGGGCGGAATAACTGAGTCCAAATGTGAAATTTCTGAGCTCCCGGCGTGGCTTCGTAGCTCAGCTGGTAGAGCGCTTGCCGCGTTTGGGCATGGTGTTTCTGTCGCTGGTTCGAATCCAGCCGAAGCCTAGATTTTTCGCAGTGGGGTCTCATGTGAAGAGATTGTTAAGCAGAAAAATTAGAAAAGGTATGAATGTAGGTACTTCGTTGACTGTGGCACTACCATCTCGGATAACGTTTCTAGCCACTGTTAAATCCATCCGGTGCAAAATTCACATGAAAGCAATTGGACAGTCCGATGCATTAAACTAGAGTCACCGGACGCCTGCAATAACTGGCCATGATCCCTAACTCTATCTGAGACCTAGGACATACTTATCAGGTTTACCACACCTTAACGAGCAGTTCCAGGTGATAATCTTACCAGCGGACTTTGAATCTATCGTGACGTCCAAGAACAAACTACTGCTGTTGGTAGACGTAGCATCATTTGAGCAGCTGGTAGATGGTGGGGATTAGATAAAACAAATCATGGCCTGCGTAAAACCTAGTTCACCTCCGACTATACTGTTTCTCACGCACTTCTGAAAACCCGCGGAGCAAAAAAGACACCAACAACTTTGAGTCCACTGCAGTCAGATTAGTTCCTAGATAGTTTATGTAAACGCCCTGAGAGTCCTTTTTTAATGACTAGGGTGACCACTGAGTAAAGTGGGTAGGTGTCGCCTGCCTGGATGGGGTCCTCGTGATCACTCAAACCGCTGGTTGGAGACGCTATCCGAGATGGCGGCGTGTCGCAGTCAATGGCGTACCTGCATCCATACCATTTCTAGTTCTTTTGCTTAGACCTATTAATTTTCAACCTTCTTAGTAACGTTTTCTTCTAGGATATTCCACGTCACTGTTGAGGTGAGCGGCAGCCCGAGCCACAGTACCTTTTGGTCAGGCTCATGGCTGATATGATGATGATGATGATGATGATGATGATGATGATGATGATGATGATGATGATGATGATGATGATGACCGCCATGTCCCTACAGATCATGGAGGCTTCCTGAATGCTTCCAACCTTGAGGAACGAAGTGCACATTTTCCAAACGAGCGCGTTTCCACTGCACTTAAAAGAAGCCGGGGATAGGTTGTCTGAGCCGCGCGCTTAATTAAGCTTGAGGACGTTGAGCTCCCCTTGCATGTCCGCTTCTGTAGGTGAGTCTGTGTACACAGGCTACAAAACACAAATAGAATCATAGACTGAATCAGGTGACAGAGGATTAGCTAAATTGCTCCGCCGAGCACTTCAAAAGCATGTGCAGGTGACATGTCTGTTTCGTAGATCATTTCGTTAACACCGAACCGCTTGCCACAAGCGGTCTGAATAAAGTGGAATATTTCCTGAAAGTTTCGAAAACAGCAGCTAGTTCC
The DNA here is from genome assembly GCA_014220965.1 of Paragonimus kellicotti. Taxonomy (NCBI): domain Eukaryota; kingdom Metazoa; phylum Platyhelminthes; class Trematoda; order Plagiorchiida; family Troglotrematidae; genus Paragonimus; species Paragonimus kellicotti. The sequence continues at coordinate 55,800 of LOND01000870.1, read as the reverse complement.
ATAACGGTTTGGTGTTCAAACAACTAGTTTTCTCTATATTTGATAAGAGTTTCAAAAGTTGTGTTTCAGAGAGAGACAGCTTTGTGGTACTGATTTTTGGTTGGTAATAACCGATGTGTATCACAGGTTTTGAAGGGATGCACGGAACCCCGGTGATTAATTGCACGAGGAGCTGGTCCAGAACAACTAGAACTGGCTGAATAAAGTACTCTCTTTAGACGTACCAAATGTCACTCTAAGGTACCTGGTAGAGTCGGCTGACGAGCTTGGATTGACAGTTAACTAGCATAGCTAGATCACCCGGGTCGGCGATGTTACACTGTCTGATGTTTTTCTGCTGAGCCCTGTCGGGGCTTATAGATACGTTGGAGCAAGCCAACACCTGATAAGTCGACTAATATGAACGTGCGACGTGCCCCTATGTAACTAATTACGATGTGTTCAGTTTTGGTCCACATCTGTGGCTACGATGGAATACTCTCGGTGACGGAACAACAGCTTGAATGACGAAAGTTGGCCTTAACAGGACCAAATGATGATCCGAGTCTAAACTTATGTCAATCCTCGTTATCTGAGAGAAACCTGTCGAGAACGAACTGATATCCGTGTGAATCTCACTGGACAGCAAGCGACCGACATGGACATTCAAGTTTCCGGCTGGAATCACACTATTAGTGGTCGGTGGTTGACAAAGAGAGTCACAAGGATAGTGGTGGAAATTAGTTCCTCAGTGCTCTTCTCTCGGCTCACGCCACAATCCGCTCAGATAACCTATCAGCTACACTGTATTCAAAACATATACGCGCGCTGTCTGCCAATAAGATAAGATACCTCTCACACATTCCCTCACACGCGATAACACACTCTCCACACGCTCTATCACACAGCACACATCATAGCTCTCACTCTCCAATGAGAATCCTAACAGAACCGCGACAAACCGGACCAACTTCTCTGAAGACTCAAATAGTACACGCTTACACCCGCAAGCGTGACTCTACAAGACACATAGTTAGATAATACAGCTAACACTCTCGCACGAGAGCCCACTCAACCCGAGCACTATACGCATCACAGGCACTCCATATCGAGATAGATACATGGTCAGGCCTCTACAGGCGACTAGAGAATCTAGCGAAGTGAAAGAACATATAAAGAAGATATAGCCAAGAAAGAGCACAACCAACTCAGCAAGCTTCGAAAACTCGGAGGCCAGTGTATCAACCAGTGAACACGAGACATAAAGGATCGACTAGTACCCGGTCATACAAGTGCTCGCACAGATAGTGAGAGACCATTAGCTTAAAAGGAGGATGATAGAGAAGAATAAGGTAACAATAAGCAGTGTGCCATGATGATCTCTCCAAGGTAGCTGTGTCAGGAATAAGAGAAGTTAGGTTTTGCCTTCCATCAGAGACATCACGGTAACTATTGAGGGCGTCATTCACTCCAACCTTAGACTGAGGAAGATAATGATAAAAGTTTGTCAGAAGAGGAAAGGAAAACGTTTGCTTGCAGTGGATAAAAGTTGTTCGTCTGGAAAAGCCACGTTGACAGCGTGAAACTGTTGACTGTACCTTGTTCATAATTTGATTTTGCGCTCAGCAATACCCGATTGTTCAAGTCAAGTGATCTCTCTCTTTTTTTTTTTTTTTTTCCTTCCCTTTTTTTTTTGGTTTTTTCCCCTTTTTCCAACACACCGAGAATCTTTCTTCTTTGTTGGTTTGGTTGGAGAGAGAATCACTTTGACTTGAACAATCGGGTATTGCTGAGCGCAAAATCAAATTATGAACAAGGTACAGTCAACAGTTTCACGCTGTCAACGTGGCTTTTCCAGACGAACAACTTTTATCCACTGCAAGCAAACGTTTTCCTTTCCTCTTCTGACAAACTTTTATCATTATCTTCCTCAGTCTAAGGTTGGAGTGAATGACGCCCTCAATAGTTACCGTGATGTCTCTGATGGAAGGCAAAACCTAACTTCTCTTATTCCTGACACAGCTACCTTGGAGAGATCATCATGGCACACTGCTTATTGTTACCTTATTCTTCTCTATCATCCTCCTTTTAAGCTAATGGCTTCCATTGTGCACACAGTAACGCTTACTAGACGACACTTAGGCGTGTCAAGTATCTTGGATACCTTCGAGGTCAATGTATGGTGCCTCTGGAACCATATGCTTACCAGATTCCACCCCTGTAACCTGGACCCGCATAGAAATACGATGATAAAGCACACTCTCAACTGATGCGACGCTCTCACAGTTGCGCTCTCTGACCAAACGGATAAAACTGGAGAAGACAACCACAGAGCACTGCCGCTACAGAACACACGAAACATGCTCGCGCCACCCACCCCCGCTACAGCCCGCAGACTCACACAAAAGATGGAGTCTATAACTCCGGTTGGGCTCACGACCACCTCACTTCAATCTCGAACCAGACAGAATAGATTAACCTCGCTCTGACACAACCCATAAATGAGTAACTCCAAAGCTCATACGAGAAAGCAGTTCCGCTCAGCAGGGGAAGATAGACCATCCAACTACGCCCGGGAGAGACCGGCGAAACGACGACGGCCTCGAGTGAACCTACATCTACCATAAGTCTACCAGCTGAACAGGCACATACGGCAGCGAAGCGAAAAGACCACGAACATCGCGGATCAACCACAAACTCTTCACACACCATCTCCGGTTGTCCGGCAGACACCCAACACTGCATCTCTCTCCAACACCGAGACACACTAAATAGTGCTGCTCCCAGCCTCACGGCACATTAAGAAATGTCGATAGATCGCTCGCGCTAGCTGTAACAACCCGTGCCGCCCACCTCACACGGATATCAAGTTTCGTTCTCGACAGGTTTCTCTCAGATAACGAGGATTGACATAAGTTTAGACTCGGATCATCATTTGGTCCTGTTAAGGCCAACTTTCGTCATTCAAGCTGTTGTTCCGTCACCGAGAGTATTCCATCGTAGCCCAACCCGCAGTCAGGACGCGAGCCCTAACAACACTCAGAAAACGCACACACGAACCTAACATGACCAACACCACAAAATAAACAGTTAACGCGAGTCCCAAGCCCCAGACACAGAGCCAACAACCGGCGCCTAACAATAACGCAACCACGCCACCACTAGCAACCATAATTAGGTACCTCAACGAACATGAATAACAGGATGACAATCGCAGCCTTCGCTGCCAACGTATCTATAAGCCCCGACAGGGCTCAGCAGAAAAACATCAGACAGTGTAACATCGCCGACCCGGGTGATCTAGCTATGCTAGTTAACTGTCAATCCAAGCTCGTCAGCCGACTCTACCAGGTACCTTAGAGTGACATTTGGTACGTCTAAAGAGAGTACTTTATTCAGCCAGTTCTAGTTGTTCTGGACCAGCTCCTCGTGCAATTAATCACCGGGGTTCCGTGCATCCCTTCAAAACCTGTGATACACATCGGTTATTACCAACCAAAAATCAGTACCACAAAGCTGTCTCTCTCTGAAACACAACGTTTGAAACTCTTATCAAATATAGAGAAAACTAGTTGTTTGAACACCAAACCGTTATGGAACTAGCTGCTGTTTTCGAAACTTTCAGGAAATATTCCACTTTATTCAGACCGCTTGTGGCAAGCGGTTCGGTGTTAACGAAATGATCTACGAAACAGACATGTCACCTGCACATGCTTTTGAAGTGCTCGGCGGAGCAATTTAGCTAATCCTCTGTCACCTGATTCAGTCTATGATTCTATTTGTGTTTTGTAGCCTGTGTACACAGACTCACCTACAGAAGCGGACATGCAAGGGGAGCTCAACGTCCTCAAGCTTAATTAAGCGCGCGGCTCAGACAACCTATCCCCGGCTTCTTTTAAGTGCAGTGGAAACGCGCTCGTTTGGAAAATGTGCACTTCGTTCCTCAAGGTTGGAAGCATTCAGGAAGCCTCCATGATCTGTAGGGACATGGCGGTCATCATCATCATCATCATCATCATCATCATCATCATCATCATCATCATCATCATCATCATCATCATCATATCAGCCATGAGCCTGACCAAAAGGTACTGTGGCTCGGGCTGCCGCTCACCTCAACAGTGACGTGGAATATCCTAGAAGAAAACGTTACTAAGAAGGTTGAAAATTAATAGTCTAAGCGAAAGAACTAGAAATGGTATGGATGCAGGTACGCCATTGACTGCGACACGCCGCCATCTCGGATAGCGTCTCCAACCAGCGGTTTGAGTGATCACGAGGACCCCATCCAGGCAGGCGACACCTACCCACTTTACTCAGTGGTCACCCTAGTCATTAAAAAAGGACTCTCAGGGCGTTTACATAAACTATCTAGGAACTAATCTGACTGCAGTGGACTCAAAGTTGTTGGTGTCTTTTTTGCTCCGCGGGTTTTCAGAAGTGCGTGAGAAACAGTATAGTCGGAGGTGAACTAGGTTTTACGCAGGCCATGATTTGTTTTATCTAATCCCCACCATCTACCAGCTGCTCAAATGATGCTACGTCTACCAACAGCAGTAGTTTGTTCTTGGACGTCACGATAGATTCAAAGTCCGCTGGTAAGATTATCACCTGGAACTGCTCGTTAAGGTGTGGTAAACCTGATAAGTATGTCCTAGGTCTCAGATAGAGTTAGGGATCATGGCCAGTTATTGCAGGCGTCCGGTGACTCTAGTTTAATGCATCGGACTGTCCAATTGCTTTCATGTGAATTTTGCACCGGATGGATTTAACAGTGGCTAGAAACGTTATCCGAGATGGTAGTGCCACAGTCAACGAAGTACCTACATTCATACCTTTTCTAATTTTTCTGCTTAACAATCTCTTCACATGAGACCCCACTGCGAAAAATCTAGGCTTCGGCTGGATTCGAACCAGCGACAGAAACACCATGCCCAAACGCGGCAAGCGCTCTACCAGCTGAGCTACGAAACCACGCCGGGAGCTCAGAAATTTCACATTTGGATTCAGTTCATTCGCCCAATCCACTGTCATATGGAATCCACCAAATGATCCAGCGGCTTGACTGCTAAGCAGGATTTCTCAACGGTTTACGTTGGAATCCACCAACGCTACCGTTGAGCGTTGAAATTGTATTACTGATGAGTAGTGGGGGATTTTGTTTCTCGGCCCCTTTCGAAAAGAAGCACTAGACTCGAGTTTCGCTCTCATTAGAGCTCGTCAGTAGTGCATATCCTTGCCACTGCCGGGACTAGAACTCCGGCCATGGAAAGTCTATGGGAATGCGACAGCTCCGATCAATTGTGGATGGTTTTCAATCTATATGAAATTGTGTTACTTATAAGTATTCTTTTGTTCATTTGTAACCTTCTTGTTAACTTTTTTCTTCTAGGATATTCTCTGTCATTTTGAAGTGAGCGTCGGCCCGAACCATGAAAAGGTTTAAAACCCCCTTTTTTCGATGCTGATAACACTGAACCTCTTTTAGGAAACAAAATCGTAAACACACATTGTTCCTAGCTTGTTAGCGGTTAGGGATATTTGACACTAGATGCACATTTCCCTTCTCACATGATACTCTGTCTCACATTGCCAAAACTCTGGCCATTTTAAAAGAAAGTTAGCCAGCATAGGTACTTCATTTACTTGGTTTGGAATAATCCCGTCATCCTATAGTATGGCTGTCTCTTTGTCGTAGGCTTTCGTTAATTGGATCCGTTTAAATTAGTACCTGTGTTTTGCGTTCACTGATCTATATAACAGACATTAGCCATAACTGATTTTACACTGGTTTTATACTAGTTTCTCTCACCACAAGAATCGTGTTACCTAGTCTCAACTTTGCTACCTGGTTAAAAGATATCTGAGACCGACAATACGCGACAGAAACGATGTACAGAGAGTCCAGTGAATGGGTAACCTTTGGGCAAGTGTAGCACCACGATATGACACTTCTTCAAAGTGTCTCCCCGCGGCTGACAATGACTTTTGCTTGCATTCACCTTGGATCGTCAAGGTTTAGTCGGAAGTTGCGTTTGCCTTCGAAGTTGCATCACAACCAACATTGGTATTCCGAAAAAGATTTCCCTGAGTACTGCTAAGCTTGCATGACCTTTGCTGACCTAGGAAGACCCTGTAGCACTCTCCTCACGTTAAATTAACCTACTGTTTAATAGCCGTGGAACTCGGCCGCTTCTTTGAAAACCGTCGCTAGCAGACCACTGTGTGGTGGCAATACCAAGTGAGCAATGATGAAATTTGACGATGTGTTGTCAAGGTCATAATAGTTGTGCCTCACCGGTTGAGGTAATTCCAAGAAGTCTCAGGCAGGAATGCCCACTGCCTAACATACCGCACCTTGTTTGCACTCTCTAGATGTAGCTGGAAAAGTAGCAATGGTATAAAGATTGTTGCAGCAAAGTTGGCCTTCACTGGCCCTACCCAGCCTCTTGGCTGGAGTCCAAAAGATGCTGAACATTGCTAATTGGACACACCGAAAAAGACAGCCACACGCTGTACTCGGTGTCGGAAATGTTCACGTGTTTGTTGCCACAGCTACTTTTGCTTTGTTAGTTCTTTTTTTTTGTCAACCACTCAAATGAAAAGGAAACAATGTAAAATCGCATGACCTGTAAGTCGGACTAACTTATCGTCGTGCATCTTTCTCATCTTTGCTGTTGCTCTATTTCTGCCTATTTCTTCTGTTTGTTTCGTGTTCACGAAGTTAATGAGAAGCACTACGATGATACCCGTGACCAAAGACTGTCAGTCCTTGAGCACTGTCGTATCCAGAAAGGGATGGTAAAATGTTTCCAGTTAGTATGCACTCTTATGATCTTACAGTGAAAAATTTTGAACTCTGGTAGCAAAAAGTTTTAAGGTGCGTTCCGTCCGACACATTCACTGGCTTTCGTGTTGCAGGTAAATGTATCTTTTTCTCGCAACGCTTAGAAAAATGACCACCAGTAGGAATTGAGGTTCGAAGGGATCAAACGTTTTAATCTGTATTTACACCTATACCGGTGGGTTATTTGCATCAGGTTATCAGCTGCCCGCCATTGCTACCAACGGCAATGAAGTCTAGTAAACTGAAAACTCGGTTAACAACAGTCAAAGTGCACCTCGTCTAGACACTTAAAGAACATCTGAATCTCTAGAAACTGTCTTACATTTCTAGTTAACTGCACAACTTATTTATTTCAGACTGTTCGTTACCGTGATGTGCATAGCCGTTGCAACATAATTCATATCACACGAATCAGGCTAGTGGATGACAATGGTTTCTTTCTTTTGACCCGAACATTCTTGTTAGCACAAAAAGTGACAGAATATAACTTAAATTATTCACTTACCAACCAGAATCTGTCTCAAAGTCATAACATAAAGTCGACTTTAATGCATTTGTTCCATCAAAACCACCGACCAAATATACTCTGGTTCCGATCAGCACACACCCTGCATAAACACGCCGAGGAATTTCACCAAGCAGGCTCCCCGTGTTCTCCAACATACTCATATCCGGTTTTTCGGCTGCAGCAGGTCCATCTGGCATTAGACTATTTCGAAATGTGTTAATGGTGCCGATGGTCTCAAGCGCTGACTGAGAAGGACTTAGCTGGACCGCTGTATTTGGCAGCTCCGTGTGTTCCACGTTGTTTGTTTCACTGGTCATTTCGAGCCAATCCAACAAGGGTGGCTGAGGCTGCGCACCAGCTTCAGTCCATAAAGTCCAGGAATTAGCGCGGGGATTGTAAACTTGAGCTGCAGCCCGTGGACCCTCACCGTCACACCAACCACCGAAGACCATAACAACCTAAGGTAATTGAAATACTTTGAATTACCGGTGTACAAACTCAGAATTGTACAAGTATTTAACAGCTTTTGAGTAAGTTCGAGAAATAAGTGAGTGCAACTTGTTTTCTTCTTAGCTTACAAATAATAATATACTAGAATGTCAATTTTTAACTTAGTTCTACCCAACCCTGAAGCAGTCTTCAAAGTTCGTTATATATACTGTAGGAATTAGTTTGTTTTGGCGGAATGAACATCATAACCTATTACGCAGAACTACACATGAGCACTAATTAAAAACTAGTTATCGCGAAATGCATGTGTGCGTTCGTTTTCATTCCAATAAACATAAAGTGGCAACCAGCAGGCAATCACAGCGTTATCCTTGGTTTGTCCGGCTATTTTGTAATCAACAGGCACCTATTGCTGAAGTTGCAAAACGTCTGTTAGCATAACTCAGACAATGATTTTAACTTCATTCGGACGCCTTTGTTTTCGACTACTTCTTTCTCCCTAGTGGTGCACGACGGTATTTTTTGTTCGCCGAATTAGAAGGCGTTACTGAAAATTCACCTATCAGAGTCGACAAAACTAAAACCGACCTAATATAATTTTATTTGAGACACGTTATTTATCGCACGTGCTCATAACGTTTTGATGAAACAAAAAAAACAGGAAAATATATTATTAGATCGTAAACAGTGGTCTCTACATTGTCTACAAAGCTCGACAACATAGGTTTTGTGAGTTGTATAGATTCGACAAGGCCATCGACTTGCTTGCCCATTAGAAATCTGTTAGCAGTATCCTCGTATTCATGACTGGTAAGAATGGTTAAAATGGTCAACGTGGGGATTCTACGGTAAGCATTTTCTCGGCTATTCCAGCGTCAGTCAGTTTGTAACTTTCAATAGCGAAACATTCGTTGACCACTGCATGGGCATGCCATTTTCACTCATCGTTTAAGACTCCACTGCTCTCAGTCGTTTTCAATAACGTTCCTATCTGATATCGAGTCTAGAGTCCGTACGTACTTAGCATGAAACATTCAGCGGATCGCTGAACGACTGTCGAACAGGCTGACTTCTCTTGAGTTGGAATTGTCAGCTTAATCGTGCCATTATCGTCGAGCCAACGTCGTCCAACGTTTGGTGCACAAGGTCCACGTGTTCGGGAGTTACAATGGATGTAACTGACCTCGAACGTTTAGAAACCATTGATAACTTCCATCCAAACAAACTGGCCGATTTCATTGCTCAGTTGCCTAATATTCCGTTGTCATCACTATTCCCAACCAACCGATAACCTGCTTGAGCAATGGCGACCGCAAACTCGGAAGCTCGATGTTGACTTGCAAGAAAATGTTCTTAATAAAAACACGTCGCGATTTTTCTCTGTGCATCAGACGCGACAGATTCTGAATCTGGTACTGCGCCACTTTGATAATGTCTCAGAGGAGAAGAAAAAAATAGCTGTATCACTACGTCCGTTCGATACTACACTATTTAACTTCAGTGTCAAAATCAGACGACCGTTCTCTCGGTTACTGTGACTGACAAGAGTCTATCCGGAGCACATATTTTTAAGGTTCGCTTGTTAATGTTTACCTCAACGTAGCGAACGCCACTCAACCACCCTGTCCCCAGTTCACGTCAGTCAAGACAATCCCAACAAGCCTAGTGAACAGGTAAACACAAACGGAAAAATTGGAACGACGGGGGGCGAGTAATTCCAGGGTGTCGCCTGCCTGGATGGGGTCCTCGTGATCACTCAAACCGCTGGTTGGAGACGCTATCCGAGATGGCGGCGTGTCGCAGTCAATGGCGTACCTGCATCCATACCATTTCTAGTTCTTTCCGCTTAGACCTATTAATTTTCAACCTTCTTAGTAACGTTTTCTTCTAGGATATTCCACGTCACTGTTGTGGTGAGCGGCAGCCCGAGCCACAGTACCTTTGGTCAGGCTCATGGCTGATATGATGATGATGATGATGATGATGATGATGATGATGATGATGATGATGATGATGATGATGATGATGATGATGACCGCCATGTCCCTACAGATCATGGAGGCTTCCTGAATGCTTCCAACCTTGAGGAACGAAGTGCACATTTTCCAAACGAGCGCGTTTCCACTGCACTTAAAAGAAGCCGGGGATAGGTTGTCTGAGCCGCGCGCTTAATTAAGCTTGAGGACGTTGAGCTCCCCTTGCATGTCCGCTTCTGTAGGTAGGCCTGAGTCTGTGTCACAACAGGCTACAAAACAAAATAGTAATCATAGAACTGAATCAGGTGAACAAGAGAATTAGCTTAAATTGCTCCGCCGAGCACTTCAAAAGCATGTGCAGGTGACATGTCTGTTTCGTAGATCATTTCGTTAACACCGAACCGCTTGCCACAAGCGGTCTGAATAAAGTGGAATATTTCCTGAAAGTTTCGAAAACAGCAGCTAGTTCCATAACGGTTTGGTGTTTCAAACAACTAGTTTTTTCTCTATATCTTGATAAGAGTTTCAAACGTTTGTGGTTTCAGAGAGAGACAGCTTTGTGGTACTGATTTTTGGTTGGTAATAACCGATGTGTATCACAGGTTTTGAAGGGATGCACGGAACCCCGGTGATTAATTGCACGAAAGGAGCTGGCCCCAGACAACTACGCACACTGGCTGAATAAAGTACTCTCTTTAGACGTACCAAATGTCACTCTAAGGTACCTGGTAGAGTCGGCTGACGAGCTTGGATTGACAGTTAACTAGCATAGCTAGATCACCCGGGTCGGCGATGTTACACTGTCTGATGTTTTTCTGCTGAGCCCTGTCGGGGCTTATAGAATACGTTGGCAGCGAAGGCTGCGATTGTCATCCTGTTATTCATGTTCGTTGAGGTACCTAATTATGGTTGCTAGTGGTGGCGTGGTTGCGTTATTGTTAGGCGCCGGTTGTTGGCTCTGTGTCTGGGGCTTGGGACTCGCGTTAACTGTTTATTTTGTGGTGTTGGTCATGTTAGGTTCGTGTGTGCGTTTTCTGAGTGTTGTTAGGGCTCGCGTCCTGACTGCGGGTTGGGCTACGATGGAATACTCTCGGTGACGGAACAACAGCTTGAATGACGAAAGTTGGCCTTAACAGGACCAAATGATGATCCGAGTCTAAACTTATGTCAATCCTCGTTATCATCTGAGAGAAACCTGTCGAGAACGAAACTTGATATCCGTGTGAGGTGGGCGGCACGGGTTGTTACAGCTAGCGCGAGCGATCTATCGACATTTCTTAATGTGCCGTGAGGCTGGGAGCAGCACTATTTAGTGTGTCTCGGTGTTGGAGAGAGATGCAGTGTTGGGTGTCTGCCGGACAACCGGAGATGGTGTGTGAAGAGTTTGTGGTTGATCCGCGATGTTCGTGGTCTTTTCGCTTCGCTGCCGTATGTGCCTGTTCAGCTGGTAGACTTATGGTAGATGTAGGTTCACTCGAGGCCGTCGTCGTTTCGCCGGTCTCTCCCGGGCGTAGTTGGATGGTCTATCTTCCCCTGCTGAGCGGAACTGCTTTCTCGTATGAGCTTTGGAGTTACTCATTTATGGGTTGTGTCAGAGCGAGGTTAATCTATTCTGTCTGGTTCGAGATTGAAGTGAGGTGGTCGTGAGCCCAACCGGAGTTATAGACTCCATCTTTTGTGTGAGTCTGCGGGCTGTAGCGGGGGTGGGTGGCGCGAGCATGTTTCGTGTGTTCTGTAGCGGCAGTGCTCTGTGGTTGTCTTCTCCAGTTTTATCCGTTTGGTCAGAGAGCGCAACTGTGAGAGCGTCGCATCAGTTGAGAGTGTGCTTTATCATCGTATTTCTATGCGGGTCCAGGTTACAGGGGTGGAATCTGGTAAGCATATGGTTCCAGAGGCACCATACATTGACCTCGAAGGTATCCAAGATACTTGACACGCCTAAGTGTCGTCTAGTAAGCGTTACTGTGTGCACAATGGAAGCCATTAGCTTAAAAGGAGGATGATAGAGAAGAATAAGGTAACAATAAGCAGTGTGCCATGATGATCTCTCCAAGGTAGCTGTGTCAGGAATAAGAGAAGTTAGGTTTTGCCTTCCATCAGAGACATCACGGTAACTATTGAGGGCGTCATTCACTCCAACCTTAGACTGAGGAAGATAATGATAAAAGTTTGTCAGAAGAGGAAAGGAAAACGTTTGCTTGCAGTGGATAAAAGTTGTTCGTCTGGAAAAGCCACGTTGACAGCGTGAAACTGTTGACTGTACCTTGTTCATAATTTGATTTTGCGCTCAGCAATACCCGATTGTTCAAGTCAAAGTGATTCTCTCTCCAACCAAACCAACAAAGAAGAAAGATTCTCGGTGTGTTGGAAAAAGGGGAAAAAACCAAAAAAAAAAGGGAAGGAAAAAAAAAAAAAAAAAGAGAGAGATCACTTGACTTGAACAATCGGGTATTGCTGAGCGCAAAATCAAATTATGAACAAGGTACAGTCAACAGTTTCACGCTGTCAACGTGGCTTTTCCAGACGAACAACTTTTATCCACTGCAAGCAAACGTTTTCCTTTCCTCTTCTGACAAACTTTTATCATTATCTTCCTCAGTCTAAGGTTGGAGTGAATGACGCCCTCAATAGTTACCGTGATGTCTCTGATGGAAGGCAAAACCTAACTTCTCTTATTCCTGACACAGCTACCTTGGAGAGATCATCATGGCACACTGCTTATTGTTACCTTATTCTTCTCTATCATCCCTCCTTTTAAGCTAATGGTCTCTCACTATCTGTGCGAGCACTTGTATGACCGGGTACTAGTCGATCCTTTATGTCTCGTGTTCACTGGTTGATACACTGGCCTCCGAGTTTTCGAAGCTTGCTGAGTTGGTTGTGCTCTTTCTTGGCTATATCTTCTTTATATGTTCTTTCACTTCGCTAGATTCTCTAGTCGCCTGTAGAGGCCTGACCATGTATCTATCTCGATATGGAGTGCCTGTGATGCGTATAGTGCTCGGGTTGAGTGGGCTCTCGTGCGAGAGTGTTAGCTGTATTATCTAACTATGTGTCTTGTAGAGTCACGCTTGCGGGTGTAAGCGTGTACTATTTGAGTCTTCAGAGAAGTTGGTCCGGTTTGTCGCGGTTCTGTTAGGATTCTCATTGGAGAGTGAGAGCTATGATGTGTGCTGTGTGATAGAGCGTGTGGAGAGTGTGTTATCGCGTGTGAGGGAATGTGTGAGAGGTATCTTATCTTATTGGCAGACAGCGCGCGTATATGTTTTGAATACAGTGTAGCTGATAGGTTATCTGAGCGGATTGTGGCGTGAGCCGAGAGAAGAGCACTGAGGAGCTAATTTCCACCACTGATCCTTGTGACTCTGGGTTTTTTTCTTTGTCGAAGTCGCCGACCACGTAATAGTGCTGCATGGTCCAGCCTTGGAAACTGAACTGTGCCGAGGTGTGGTCGTCGCTGTCTCTAGTGGAGATTCACCACGGAGTATCAGTTCGTTCTGACAGGTTTCTCTCCAGATAACGAGGATTGAACATATAGTTAGAACTCGGATCATATTTGGTCCGTAAGGCCAACTTCGTCCATCCAAGCTTTGTGTTGCCGTCACCGAGAGTATTCCATCGTAGCCACAGATGTGGACCAAAACTGAACACATCGTAATTAGTTACATAGGGGCACGTCGCACGTTCATATTAGTCGACTTATCAGGTGTTGGCTTGCTCCAACGTATCTATAAGCCCCGACAGGGCTCAGCAGAAAAACATCAGACAGTGTAACATCGCCGACCCGGGTGATCTAGCTATGCTAGTTAACTGTCAATCCAAGCTCGTCAGCCGACTCTACCAGGTACCTTAGAGTGACATTTGGTACGTCTAAAGAGAGTACTTTATTCAGCCAGTTCTAGTTGTTCTGGACCAGCTCCTCGTGCAATTAATCACCGGGGTTCCGTGCATCCCTTCAAAACCTGTGATACACACATCGGTTATTACCAACCAAATCAGTACCACAAAGCTGTCTCTCTCTGAAACACAACTTTTGAAACTCTTATCAAATATAGAGAAAACTAGTTGTTTGAACACCAAACCGTTATGGAACTAGCTGCTGTTTTCGAAACTTTCAGGAAATATTCCACTTTATTCAGACCGCTTGTGGCAAGCGGTTCGGTGTTAACGAAATGATCTACGAAACAGACATGTCACCTGCACATGCTTTTGAAGTGCTCGGCGGAGCAATTTAGCTAATCCTCTGTCACCTGATTCAGTCTATGATTCTATTTGTGTTTTGTAGCCTGTGTACACAGACTCACCTACAGAAGCGGACATGCAAGGGGAGCTCAACGTCCTCAAGCTTAATTAAGCGCGCGGCTCAGACAACCTATCCCCGGCTTCTTTTAAGTGCAGTGGAAACGCGCTCGTTTGGAAAATGTGCACTTCGTTCCTCAAGGTTGGAAGCATTCAGGAAGCCTCCATGATCTGTAGGGACATGGCGGTCATCATCATCATCATCATCATCATCATCATCATCATCATCATCATCATCATCATCATCATCATCATCATCATATCAGCCATGAGCCTGACCAAAAGGTACTGTGGCTCGGGCTGCCGCTCACCTCAACAGTGACGTGGAATATCCTAGAAGAAAACGTTACTAAGAAGGTTGAAAATTAATAGTCTAAGCGGAAGAACTAGAAATGGTATGGATGCAGGTACGCCATTGACTGCGACACGCCGCCATCTCGGATAGCGTCTCCAACCAGCGGTTTGAGTGATCACGAGGACCCCATCCAGGCAGGCGACACCTACCCACTTTACTCAGTGGTCACCCTAGTCATTAAAAAAGGACTCTCAGGGCGTTTACATAAACTATCTAGGAACTAATCTGACTGCAGTGGACTCAAAGTTGTTGGTGTCTTTTTTGCTCCGCGGGTTTTCAGAAGTGCGTGAGAAACAGTATAGTCGGAGGTGAACTAGGTTTTACGCAGGCCATGATTTGTTTTATCTAATCCCCACCCATCTACCAGCTGCTCAAATGATGCTACGTCTACCAACAGCAGTAGTTTGTTCTTGGACGTCACGATAGATTCAAAGTCCGCTGGTAAGATTATCACCTGGAACTGCTCGTTAAGGTGTGGTAAACCTGATAAGTATGTCCTAGGTCTCAGATAGAGTTAGGGATCATGGCCAGTTATTGCAGGCGTCCGGTGACTCTAGTTTAATGCATCGGACTGTCCAATTGCTTTCATGTGAATTTTGCACCGGATGGATTTAACAGTGGCTAGAAACGTTATCCGAGATGGTAGTGCCACAGTCAACGAAGTACCTACATTCATACCTTTTCTAATTTTTCTGCTTAACAATCTCTTCACATGAGACCCCACTGCGAAAAATCTAGGCTTCGGCTGGATTCGAACCAGCGACAGAAACACCATGCCCAAACGCGGCAAGCGCTCTACCAGCTGAGCTACGAAGCCACGCCGGGAGCTCAGAAATTTCACATTTGGACTCAGTTACCCGCCCAATCCACTGTCATATGGAATCCACCAAATGATCCAGCGGCTTGACTGCCCAAGCAGGATTTCTCAACAGTTCACGCTGGAATCCACCAACGCTACCGTTGAGCGTTGAAATTGTATTACTGATGAGTAGTGGGGGATTTTGTTTCTCGGCCCCTTTCGAAAAGAAGCACTAGACTCGAGTTTCGCTCTCATTAGAGCTCGTCAGTAGTGCATATCCTTGCCACTGCCGGGACTAGAACTCCGGCCTGGAAAGTCTATGGGAATGCGACAGCTGCGATCAATTGTGGATGGTTTTCAATCTATATGAAATTGTGTTACTTATAAGTATTCTTTTGTTCATTTGTAACCTTCTTGTTAACTTTTTTCTTCTAGGATATTCTCTGTCATTTTGAAGTGAGCGTCGGCCCGAACCATAGTACCTTTCGATGCTGATAACACTGAACCTCTTTTAGGAAACAAAATCGTAAACACACATTGTTCCTAGCTTGTTAGCGGTTAGGGATATTTGACACTAGATGCACATTTCCCTTCTCACATGATACTCTGTCTCACATTGCCAAAACTCTGGCCATTTTAAGAAGAAAGTTAGCCAGCATAGGT
>LOND01000870.1:0-35930 GCA_014220965.1 Paragonimus kellicotti | reverse complement strand
CTATATAACAGACATTAGCCATAACTGATTTTACACTGGTTTTATACTAGTTTCTCTCACCACAAGAATCGTGTTACCTAGTCTCAACTTTGCTACCTGGTTAAAAGATATCTGAGACCGACAATACGCGACAGAAACGATGTACAGAGAGTCCAGTGAATGGGTAACCTTTGGGCAAGTGTAGCACCACGATATGACACTTCTTCAAAGTGTCTCCCCGCGGCTGACAATGACTTTTGCTTGCATTCACCTTGGATCGTCAAGGTTTAGTCGGAAGTTGCGTTTGCCTTCGAAGTTGCATCACAACCAACATTGGTATTCCGAAAAAGATTTCCCTGAGTACTGCTAAGCTTGCATGACCTTTGCTGACCTAGGAAGACCCTGTAGCACTCTCCTCACGTTAAATTAACCTACTGTTTAATAGCCGTGGAACTCGGCCGCTTCTTTGAAAACCGTCGCTAGCAGACCACTGTGTGGTGGCAATACCAAGTGAGCAATGATGAAATTTGACGATGTGTTGTCAAGGTCATAATAGTTGTGCCTCACCGGTTGAGGTAATTCCAAGAAGTCTCAGGCAGGAATGCCCACTGCCTAACATACCGCACCTTGTTTGCACTCTCTAGATGTAGCTGGAAAAGTAGCAATGGTATAAAGATTGTTGCAGCAAAGTTGGCCTTCACTGGCCCTACCCAGCCTCTTGGCTGGAGTCCAAAAGATGCTGAACATTGCTAATTGGACACACCGAAAAAGACAGCCACACGCTGTACTCGGTGTCGGAAATGTTCACGTGTTTGTTGCCACAGCTACTTTTGCTTTGTTAGTTCTTTTTTTTTTGTCAACCAGTGTACTCAAATGAAATAGGAAACAATGTAAAATCGCATGACCTGTAAGTCGGACTAACTTATCGTCGTGCATCTTTCTCATCTTTGCTGTTGCTCTATTTCTGCCTATTTCTTCTGTTTGTTTCGTGTTCACGAAGTTAATGAGAAGCACTACGATGATACCCGTGACCAAAGACTGTCAGTCCTTGAGCACTGTCGTATCCAGAAAGGGATGGTAAAATGTTTCCAGTTAGTATGCACTCTTATGATCTTACAGTGAAAAATTTTGAACTCTGGTAGCAAAAAGTTTTAAGGTGCGTTCCGTCCGACACATTCACTGGCTTTCGTGTTGCAGGTAAATGTATCTTTTTCTCGCAACGCTTAGAAAAATGACCACCAGTAGGAATTGAGGTTCGAAGGGATCAAACGTTTTAATCTGTATTTACACCTATACCGGTGGGTTATTTGCATCAGGTTATCAGCTGCCCGCCATTGCTACCAACGGCAATGAAGTCTAGTAAACTGAAAACTCGGTTAACAACAGTCAAAGTGCACCTCGTTCGGTGGAGACACTTTAGAAGTAACGATTCTGAATCTCTAGAAACTTCGTTCCTTTATTGACATGTTCTTTAGTTAATGCACAACTTATTTATTCAGGACTGTTCGTTAACTGATGATGGTGCATAGCCGTTGCAACATAATTCATATCACACGAATCAGGCTAGTGGATGACAATGGTTTCTTTCTTTTGACCCGAACATTCTTGTTAGCACAAAAAGTGACAGAATATAACTTAAAACTCATCACTTTACCAAGCAGAATCGATCTCAAAGTCATAACATAAAGTCGACTTTAATGCATTTGTTCCATCAAAACCACCGACCAAATATACTCTGGTTCCGATCAGCACACACCCTGCATAAACACGCCGAGGAATTTCACCAAGAGGCCTCCCCGGGGTTCCCAACATACCATATGATCCGGTTTTTCGGCTGCAGCAGGTCCATCTGGCATTAGACTATTTCGAAATGTGTTAATGGTGCCGATGGTCTCAAGCGCTGACTGAGAAGGACTTAGCTGGACCGCTGTATTTGGCAGCTCCGTGTGTTCCACGTTGTTTGTTTCACTGGTCATTTCGAGCCAATCCAAACAAGGGTGGCTGCAGGCTGCGGCACCAGACTTATATCATCCAAAGCAGGAATTAGCGCGGGGATTGTAAACTTGAGCTGCAGCCCGTGGACCCTCACCGTCACACCAACCACCGAAGACCATAACAACCTAAGGTAATTGAAATACTTTGAATTACCGGTGTACAAACTCAGAATTGTACAAGTATTTAACAGCTTTTGAGTAAGTTCGAGAAATAAGTGAGTGCAACTTGTTTTCTTCTTAGCTTACAAATAATAATAGATACTAGAATGTCATTTTAACTCAGTTTCTAGACCCAACCTGAAGCAGTCTTCAAATGTTCTTCTAATAATTATGTAGGAGATTAGTTTGTTGGCGGATGAATGAACATCATGTAGCCTATTACGCAGAACTAACAACATGAGCATAATAAAACAGTTCATCGCGAATGCACTGTCGTGCGTTCGTTTTCATTCCCAAATAAACATAAAGTGGCAACCAGCAGGCAATCACAGCGTTATCCTTGGTTTGTCCGGCTATTTTGTAATCAACAGGCACCTATTGCTGAAGTTGCAAAACGTCTGTTAGCATAACTCAGACAATGATTTTAACTTCATTCGGACGCCATTGTTTTCGACTACTTCTTTTATCCCTAGTGGTGCACGACGGTATTTTTTATTCGCCGAATTAGAAGGCGTTACTGAAAATTCACCTATCACAGTCGACAAAACTAAAACCGACCTAATATAATTTTATTTGAGACACGTTAATTTTATCGGCACGTGGCTCATAACGTTTTGAATGAAAAACAAAAAAGGAAAAATATTATTATGATCGTAAACAGTGGTCCTACAATTTGGTCTACTAGAAGCTCGACAACATAGGTTTTGTGAGTTGTATAGATTCGACAAGGCCATCGACTTGCTTGCCCATTAGAAATCTGTTAGCAGTATCCTCGTATTCATGACTGGTAAGAATGGTTAAAATGGTCAACGTGGGGATTCTACGGTAAGCATTTTCTCGGCTATTCCAGCGTCAGTCAGTTTGTAACTTTCAATAGCGAAACATTCGTTTGACATCACTCGCATGGGCATGCTCTTATCACTCATCGTTCGTAGACTTCCATCGCAATCTCACGAGCTCGATGTTTCAATAAACGTTCCACTCATCCTGACATATTAAGTCTAGAGTCCGTACTACTAGCATGAAACATTCAGCGATCGCTGAACGACTGTCGAACAGGCTGACTTCTCTTGAGTTGGAATTGTCAGCTTAATCGTGCCATTATCGTCGAGCCAACGTCGTCCAACGTTTGGTGCACAAGGTCCACGTGTTCGGGAGTTACAAATGGATGTAACTGACCTCGAACGTATTAGAAACCATTGATAACTATTCCCATCAATACAAACTGGCCATTTCATTGCTCAGTTTGCTATATTTTCCGATTGTCATGACACTACTTGATTATGCTGACGACAAGGTGTTGCTGTTTGACAACTTTCAAGCGGCACAAACAACGCTAAACGCTATTTCGCGTTCTGCTAAGTACTTCGGAATGCGCTTTGCAGCCTCAAAATGCAAAGTGCTTCTGCAAGATTGCTGTGATTACGTAGATTTAATGTTAGATAATGAAGTCATGGAGGTTGTTGACCGGTTTGTATACCTGGGAAGCTGCATCAGCGGCGGGAGGTGTAGGGAATGAAATAGAAGCGCGTATTTCCAAGGCTAGGGCGGTGTTCGCTAATCTGAGACACCTATGGCGACAGAGAGGTATTTCTCTGAAGCTTAAGGGTCGCGTATATCAGACAACAGTGAGGGCTGTATTACTTTACGGCAGCGAAACCTGGCCGCTCAGGGTAGAGGACGTGAACCGTCTTCAGGTATTTGACCACCGATGTCTGCGTTCAATCGCTCGTATCGGGTGGCACCAGCGAGTAAGCAACGAGGAGGTTAGGAAGCGGGTGTTTGGCACTGATTGTCAAACGAGTTCTTTTGTTCAGTCGCTACATTTGCACAGACTTAGATGGTTAGGTCATGTACTAAGGATGCCAGCTAGTCGTTTGCCACACCGAGCACTCTTTGCCGACGCTGCGGCCGACTGGCGCAAGGTGCGAGGTGGACAGATGATGACCTGGCGTAGACAAATGAAATCGTTCACGAAGGGGTTGGTCACTGTAGATCGGGTTCGCGACTTACAGAGTCGGTGGCTTGAGACGTTAGGTGAGATGGCGGCTAATCGAGCTCAGTGGCGTGAATGTTGTCGTTGTTTGGCCGAGTTGTCTGTGAAGTGAGTGCACTTAATGACGCGGGGCAGTGAAAGCCGTAAGGAAGCTGTCTTGCTGATGACGCCTTACTTTCACTTACAGCTCGGTTGTTTGTTTGCAAGGTGTAGGCACCTTGATGTTGTATGTTTGAATATAGACGTAGCTATTTTTAGTAGTTAGGTCCCTTCCCCTTCTTCTTTTCCTTTCTCTTCCTATATAGGGTTTTTTTCCTTCGTGGTTGTGTGGCAGTTAAGCATCAGTGTGAACCACTGATGTATTGCTGTCTATGATGATAATATCTGTCTTGTTTGATACCAAACAGGCTTCTGCTGACCTGAAAAGCAATCATGAAGACAATATGTAGCATTGCTTTTGAAGATTACAGCTAGTACCCAGAAGAGAGTAAGGTGATGCGTCTGACCATGTTTCAAGTAGATGAGGATCTCGCAATACTTGTAGGCGACCTCTAGAAGCGCAGCTAACAACGTCAGAAGTTCGGTTGTTACAGTTGTTAATAAGCGTTGTAACTGGATCTACGTCCTTCCAGCGCGACAACGGAACGGAACGGAATAACAATTACTGAACCTGCGGATAACTGCAAGACGGATGACGGTAATGAACGACGGAGTACGGAGTATACGCGGTCAGTTAGTCTCTTCCCATCCAACCCATCCACCCGAGGCTACCGCATGAACACAGGGAAAAGACTGGCCTTCAAACAGAGCTTCTTTATGTCGCTCAGCCCGAAGACAACATGGTCACAAACCCGTTCGTATTTATAGGGTTTGCGACTAGCAACAAGCAAGGTCAAAGGGAATGGACCAGACAAAAGTCTAGACAGTACAGTCTAGGCGTGTAGTCGGGATGACAACAACAGTTGTCACGAGGGCTGAGGTCGTTCGTGAAGACCGGAGCAGTGCACGACCATGGCAAAGGTGAAGGTCACTCACAAGTGTCCTTTATCAGTCTTTTGTCACATAATATTTTCGGGGAACTGGCGACTTCCCAGATGCCTCCCTTATGGAGATTGGTAGTAGCTGGTTCACCTGAATGAGAATCGATGGTCGGCGCTGTCGGTGAGCCCAACTTCTGATGGGTGGACTTGTCTCAGCGGCAGTCGGAAGTAAAGTTGATGCTTCAGGTAACATCGCCTTACTCAGAAAGCTTGAACGTGTCCAGGAGTAGGTAGGCGGTATAGTTCCCTGGTCGTCACGGGTTTCTTTATTGACAGCATGGCGTAGCCGGAGCTGATTGCGATGGCGGACCCAAGTGTCCCCCGCAACGGAAATCTCATAAAGCACCTTACCCGGCGTCTCGTTATCACACCACTGGTTGTGGTCGGATCGATAATCGCGGACGTAGACAGGCGATTGAACTGATAACGGAGCGTGTTCGTCTGAAGAAAATTGCTTCCGTTCTAATTGCTTCGTCGGATCATGGAGGTCAGCGTGGTTCGCAGTTTACGACCCATAAGAGCTTCGACGGGAATTCGGTTACTGCTCAGCAACGTTTTAGGTTCCGTCCGGTAGACGAGTGGATGTTACTGTAATCTTTCTTCAGACGCCCCCTCCCTACGCGATTTGAGAAGGGCACGTTTCAGTGTGTCGACGAAGCGTTCTGCCTGCCCGTTGGACTGCGGATGATATGGAGGCGACCGAACGCGTTCAGTAGCGTTACGCCGGCAGAATTCTCCGAACTGACCGGACGTGAATTGGGTACCATTGTCAGACACTGGTTTGTGGGAGGCCATGTTGACTGAATAGTCGTCGAAGAGTGTTGATAGTAGCAGTCGCCGTTGGTGAAGTGAGTGGTACGATTTCAGGAATGAGGACGCCCTGTTCCTCAAGGCGTTTGAAGCTCTGGGTCCACAAGTGCCGAAGCTGCGTACGGTACCGGTCTTTTCGGACGGAAGACGGGTTGAACTCCTGGAGATAGATGCAGGATTGCTTGAGTCTGAGAGCAGCGTCCCAGACCTTCCTGAAACACTGGCGCGAACCGTTGTACGATTTCAGTTGTCGCATTGCATGGTGCGGCAGGGACCGCACTTGGTTGCAGATTGCTCGAATTGGAAAATCGGCCAGGCCAAGTTGTTCCAGCCAATCGAGCCTCAGCAAATTGAGATTCGAGCAGAGACGTAGCAGGAACCGTTAATAGTTGTGCCTCGGAATGAGACGCAACACTGCAATTGGCCAGTCAATTGCAAAAGGCCGCCACAGGCGCTGGTGGCGGATTGAGACGTCCGTCAAATTGGGGGTCGGCCAAGCGTTCTCCAGAGATTCTCCGAAATGACTGTAATATCCGACGCAGTGTCCAACTGCAATCGAACTGGGAAGCCATTTATCATGACCGACACGAACTTCCGTCGACCGGGAATGTTGACTTGGAAAGTGGTCAGCAGGCTCAGGGATCTGCCAACCGGTTTGCATCTGAGCCTCGATTTGAACTTGGGGTTGCACCGGGACTTGGAGATAGAGGAACCGCTGTCATTGTGCCGGGATTGACAGAAGTCGTCCTTGTGCCCCAGTTGACCACACCGAGAGCAACGGTGCCGTCTGAAAGGACAGTCACGATGAAAGTGCCAGGCGCCGCAATGCCTGCACGGGGACGGAGGTGACTTCTTGACGTATGAGCGCAGAGGATGCGAGCCAAGTCCTGCGGAAAGTGAACCAGGGCCGGGATGCCGTGAGAGATTCTGAGTTCGCGTACCATTGCCCGAACCGTGTGTGAATGAGCCGGAACGTACTGCGTGTACGGCACCAGTGTCTCATTAGATCACTGCGATGTCGCGTTTGAGGTTAATAACCTCATAGGAGAAGAGCTGTTGTTTGAGAAAGGCCCCGTGACGGAGCCCTTAAGCTTTCTGACACGTCTCTGTCGGCCTTTATTACCCGCTGTTTTCAACAACTATTCTACGAGAACTACACTAAAGTAGTGTATGAGAACTAAATCACCGCGGGGTGGTCGAAATATAAATGGATACAGATTGAGAACTTCAAGTCGAGTTTCGTGTGCGCTGAACACGCTCGACAGCAAATATGTTTTTCCTTAAGCCTGTACTGGACTTGGTTAACACACTCAAGTAGCGATGTTAAGTAAACCCCGTAAAGCGTTTGGAACGCTTCTTTATATATGTCAAGGATAGTGGGCTCAATCTTTCTAAGAGTACTAATGCCTTTTCTGTCACCAGTTCGTGATGAAGCGTAAAAGGTACGTTAGACATCATTCTGATGCCCTAGATCTTTCTTCAGATCGATTTTCATGATATCTACTGTGCCGAATGCACTATGAATCACGGAGGCATTGCCAGAGTCTCCACCGAGTGACATGTGTGCGCATTTATTGTCATTTAGTGGGAGACTCCAATCGTTCGACCAGCGCCTAATCGAGTCAAGCTCAATTTCTAGTTCACAGGGGTCACCAGAATTCCGGATTTTTAAGTCATCAGCGTAGAGGAGAACGCTGCTGAAAATGTGGTCAGGAAATTTGTTGATGTCAATCAGAAATAACAAGGGAGCTAGTGTTGTGAGCCGACAGGCAGACGGCACAAGGATTGTTTATTCGGAAAATCAACGTAGAGGCTATATGCTTCAACATCACTTCAGACAGAAACACTCATGTGCACATAATACTGATCGAGGGAAGTATGGTTACCAATGCCAAATTCATGTATGGAAAATACCATTCAATGAAAGAATGTACTCCACTGTTTCTTCTTGTATTTTCCCACGATTACTTCACTAGCTGAATACGTGGCTCTGCCTGATTACTGGCGGGCTGTATAGTGTGATCATTCATCCTCACTACACTAACACTGACCCTTGAGGAACTTCCGCATGAGCTAAGGAGAAAGACGAAAGGTCTGATCTCGTTTCAACTTTGAAAGTCCTGTTGCCAAGACGGAAGAGGCAATCCAGACAAAATCTCCTCATAAGCTTACAGGTTGTATCTGAGGGGACCATGTGGGAAATGGTCAGCTGCCTTGGCGTAATCGAAGGAGATGCCATCGGGGACAACACCATTGTCTTTGGCCTTCCGTCAGACTATCCATGAAAATAAGCATATTTGTTATGCATGACCGGTTAGGAAGGAAGCCATGCTGGGTGGAAGAGAAAAGATGGTTTGATAAGAAGTGGTTGAGGATGGCACGCTTTAATAAGCGCTCCATTATCTTGCATGGAATGCTAGTAAGGCTGATTGGCCGATAGCTAGCCGGAGAGTGCCGGTCTCCCTGCTTTAAATGTGGGCGTGACCGTCGCCTCATTCCACGCGCTAAGGAGAATGCCAGTCTGAAGTGTCTGTCTAAACAGCTTATAAAGGGGTTCTGCCAGACTAGCAGCTGCTTC
This sequence comes from Paragonimus kellicotti, assembly GCA_014220965.1. NCBI lineage: Eukaryota > Metazoa > Platyhelminthes > Trematoda > Plagiorchiida > Troglotrematidae > Paragonimus > Paragonimus kellicotti. Next base: position 27,374 of record LOND01000870.1, on the reverse strand, counting down.
TACGATGATCCTTGAGTGACATTTGTCCGGACTCATCGAGTTATACGAAGTAACCTTGAATAAAAGGTCTTCAACACCTGGTACAAAAAACGCAGAAGTAGGGACTGGTTGCCGAAAGCTCTGCAGCAGTAGAGTAGGGTGAGTTCAGCGGTGTCTAATTGAAAATTACCGGTTAGTAAGCCTTGAATAACTCAGCAGCACCCAGGGGGTCGGGTGGAATCTCTTCTTTAGACAGTCGCAAAGAAAGGGCTGAAAGCTTACTCTTTCCCAGTCGACGCATACGCTTAAATAAAAGGTTTCGTTCGCGCGAGCTTTATGGGGGGTCTTTTCTAGTACGAGTTTAATGTGTTCGCGAACTTCCGCTTGCAGCTATTTCGAACAGTGTGAAAAGAGCCCAGGTCACCCGGGTTCCCCGCAAGTTTATACTTCGTGAACATATGGGAACGACCATCGAGGAGACAAAGCATTCTGAGCGGAAGAGGTAAGCGAGAAAAGAAAGTGCATAGTTTTTACAGTACGAATAAATCGTCCGATTTTTGAATTGCGCTTTGGCAAACACGATAATTCTGGTCCACAGAGTCCGATTCAGGAAGAAGTGAACCAAGAAAATTTCGCAGGCCGTTGAAATCAGCCTCATTTAAATTTCAAACTGCGGACGTTTTGCTGACTGATGTAACCAAAGGCGAGCAAGGAGCAGTCACTGTGTCCAAGTAGCGATTTGTTGACCACTCCATCTATCAGATGGTTATCTTAAGTGACGACTAGGTCCCGTAGAGAGGAAATCTGACCTAAACGAGACGGCTTCAGCGAGCTGACAGTCTGTGTCCGCAGTTTCTGTTGTATCAACATCGATGGGGAAGTCGAGAATCGACTTTTACAGTCTCGGTTGGACGCTGATGACCAGCTTATCTTAGGTACCCTGAAGTCATCCATACTAGGCAGATGAGGAAATCGTCGTAGTCCTATGACGTCTTCCAAACCTACGAGAAGAGCTTCATCATCTGAAGTGTTGCATAAGGGAGAACAATAGATAGCCTTCATTAGGATTGTCTTGGACATGCAATGGTAGGTGAAGCCACAGAACGTCATATTTATAAGTGGACTGAAATTCTTCGGTAACAGTGAGTATCGAGAGACTCTGCTTAAGGAAAATTGGAGTGCCCTCATTGTCTCTCCAGCGGTGTTGAATTTGTTAGAGCTCGTTTGTTACGTTTGATGCACGTTTAATTTGTTGAGGCATGTTTGGTTTGGTTGTAGAAAGTCCATCTTTATTTAGCCTTTATTTGTCCCATGTGCAGTAAAAAATCATGAGGAATTATGTAACACGATTGCACACAAAATGTGTTTCTTTTGTATAGCAACCGTTGCTTACCTATTGAAACTTTCTTTCTTGGTATCGTTTGACAAGCTCCCACTTTCATCTGCACCCGATTGTTTTAATGAACTATGTTCCCGTTGACTGGTGGTGATTTGCGAACTCGTTTTCGGCTGCTCATTTTGAATGCCTTTTCTGTTAGATAATTTGTGTATCCAGTTAGTTCACTTTCAAGGTGAGAAGCTGCATCAGCGGTGGCGTAGGTGTAGGGAATGAAATAGAAGCGCGTATTTCCAAGGCTAGGGCGGTGTTCGCTAATCTAAGACACCTATGACCCTAAAGCTTAAGGGTCGTGTATATCAAACAACAGTGAGGGCTGTATTACTTTACGGCAGCGAAACCTGGCCGCTCAGGGTAGAGGACGTGAACCGTCTTCAGGTATTTGACCACCGATGTCTGCGTTCAATCGCTCGTATCGGGTGGCACCAGCGAGTAAGCAACGAGGAGGTTAGGAAGCGGGTGTTTGGCACTGATTGTCAAACGAGTTCTTTTGTTCAGTCGCTACATTTGCACAGACTTAGATGGTTAGGTCATGTACTAAGGATGCCAGCTAGTCGTTTGCCACACCGAGCACTCTTTGCCGACGCTGCGGCCGACTGGCGCAAGGTGCGAGGTGGACAGATGATGACCTGGCGTAGACAAATGAAATCGTTCACGAAGGGGTTGGTCACTGTAGATCGGGTTCGCGACTTACTGAGTCGGTGGCTTGATACGTTATGTGAGATGGCGGTGAATCCCGCTCAGTGAAGCGAATTTTGTCGTTCGTTTGACCGAGTTGTCTGTGAAGTGAGTGCACTTAATGACGCGGGGCAGTGAAAGCCGTAAGGAAGCTGTCTTGCTGATGACGCCTTACTTTCACTTACAGCTCGGTTGTTTGTTTGCAAGGTGTAGGCACCTTGATGTTGTATGTTTGAATATAGACGTAGCTATTTTTAGTAGTTAGGTCCCTTCCCTCTTCTTCTTTTCCTTTCTTCCTATATAGGGTTTTTTCTTCGTGGTTGTGTGGCAGTTAAGCATCAGTGTGAACCACTGATGTATTGCTGTCTATGATGATAATATCTGTCTTGTTTGATACCAAACAGGCTTCTGCTGACCTGAAAAGCAATCATGAAGACAATATGTAGCATTGCTTTTGAAGATTACAGCTAGTACCCAGAAGAGAGTAAGGTGATGCGTCTGACCATGTTTCAAGTAGATGAGGATCTCGCAATACTTGTAGGCGACCTCTAGAAGCGCAGCTAACAACGTCAGAAGTTCGGTTGTTACAGTTGTTAATAAGCGTTGTAACTGGATCTACGTCCTTCCAGCGCGACAACGGAACGGAACGGAATAACAATTACTGAACCTGCGGATAACTGCAAGACGGATAACTGTAATGAACGACGGAGTACGGAGTATACGCGGTCAGTTAGTCTCTTCCCATCCAACCCATCCACCCGAGGCTACCGCATGAACACAGGGAAAAGACTGGCCTTCAAACAGAGCTTCTTTATGTCGCTCAGCCCGAAGACAACATGGTCACAAACCCGTTCGTATTTATAGGGTTTGCGACTAGCAACAAGGCAAGGTCAAAGGGAATGGACCAGACAAAAGTCTAGACAGTACAGTCTAGGCGTGTAGTCGGGATGACAACAACAGTTGTTACGAGGAATGAGGTCGTTCGCTAATCTGAGACACCTATGGCGACAGAGAGGTATTTCTCTGAAGCTTAAGGGTCGCGTATATCAGACAACAGTGAGGGCTGTATTACTTTACGGCAGTGAAACGTGATCAGGGTAGAAGATGTGAACCATCCTCAGGTAGTTGACCACCGATGTCTGCGTTCAATCGCTCGTATCGGGTGGCACCAGCGAGTAAGCAACGAGGAGGTTAGGAAGCGGGTGTTTGGCACTGATTGTCAAACGAGTTCTTTTGTTCAGTCGCTACATTTGCACAGACTTAGATGGTTAGGTCATGTACTAAGGATGCCAGCTAGTCGTTTGCCACACCGAGCACTGTTTGCCGACGCTGCGGCCGACTGGCGCAAGGTGCGAGGTGGACAGATGATGACCTGGCGTAGACAAATGATTAACTCGTTCACTCTTTACAAGCGATATGTAGATGATATTATTTGCGTAACTGATGAATCAACAAGCCCCAGGGAAATACTGGAACGGTTCAACTCAGCCCATAGGAATATCCATTTCACCATGGAACCTGAGTCACCCGAAGGTATCTCGTTCTTAGACGTCTTCCTATCCCGTCGCTCAGATGGGACGATACAAAGGAAAGTACACCGTAAGTTAACGTGGACAGGACAATATACCAACTTTTATAGTTTTGTACCATTAAGACAGAAAATTAACCGTAAGGAAGCTGTCTCGCTGATGACGCCTTACTTTCACTCACAGCTCGGTTGTTTGTTTGCAAGGTGTAGGCGCCTTGATGTTGTATGTTTGAATATAGACGTAGCTATTTTTAGTAGTTAGGTCCACTTCCCCTCCCCTCCTCTGTTTTCTTCTTTCTTCCTATATAGGTTTTTTTTTTTTTCTTCGTGGTTGTGTGGCAGTCAAGCATCAGTGTGAACCACTGATGTATTGCTGTCTATGATGATGATGATGATGATGATGAGCACTTTTACTATAACTTTGTCAACAATTCCATGTAAATTCCAATCTTTTGATCGTCTTTTCTGACGTTTTTGGACTTGGAAGATAGTCCCGTCAACCCGACCGTCTGAATAAGCGTTATTGGAATTGTCGAATACGCGTTACTGAGTGAATTACCCTAAATCGCCAGGAGCGATTTAACACTCGGTAGGCTGAGTATTTGGAGACACTCGCTATCGTGGTTCTTACTTACCTGCTTTTCGTCATAATGCATTCTTGTCTCATGCGTTGTCAGTCATTGATTGTTTCTTTCCGGATGATCCAACCTGCAAACAACCGACCACCGACGGAGTCTGAGGAAAAGTGCTTTAGTGCCCGTTTCACTAATGGTTAGCGTACGCCTGCTAATAGACTTTTATTTTAAACTTTTGCTTAACTTTTTTGAACGACTGTTACGAAAATCGAATGTCCTGAGGTCAGATATTGAAGCTTCAAGCAGCCGCGGTCGCACTGCAGGAGAATTATCTGCATGAATAATCAGCTCCAGTTCCCCGCTTTTCTGTCAAACGGAACGAGTCAATGTGTGAGTTCCAAACGGGTTCGGGCAACTGAACTGTGTAAGGTGCATGTCTTCTTTCAGGTGCTGCATCAGAATGGATGCAGACGATACATGGTCAATCGGTCCACCGAAACCCAGCAACCGGAAAGAATGCGGGGATGGTGTAAAGCTTTACTGATAGCCAGGGAAATGCAAAAGTCGTGGATGGATATGACAGTCGAAGAACAATAGATTAATCAACTTTAAATCAAGTGATCAGTTCAATTCGCTCTCTAGACCTCTAAATTTGTCGAGAATGGCAATAATTTTCAGTCTATTTCCCTCTTAGCTGCCGACTGTCAGATAGTGTACGCGAAATTCAGTCTGCGCGCGTGAGTCACTCTTAGGTGCTTCTGTTCCCTAGTTGACTGACTTTTATCATTCTAGTAGCAAGAACGGTGTCTTTCAAGATATTTACTCAGTGATTGGAACTCATTCAAAGATGGTGAGATTTCGCATGTTTAATGCTGATGAAACTGTTAGTGTTCGGTTGTGCATCCCCGAATATTGCGCTTAGAGTTAATTCTTGCGGATACTTAATTCCACTTATCCTACAACTAACCAGACTTACCATTTGGACCAATGGCTGAGTAACTGTTAGGTACCACGTGGTTCACAATCTTTCTATAAATGTACCTTCTTTTTAACTTTGGCGACTATTTTCATACTGATTTCGTTGTTTGGTTGAGTTTGGTAACACAGGACCGGTTTCCATGCACGCCTTGAAGGTTACACATGCGCACACGAATGAAAAGCTAAAGCTAAAGCTAAAGCTCACTAGTCAACATGGAAACACCCCATCTCGTATAGCAGGCCAGACGGTCGGCAGCACTGACAACATTCATCCACCAGCGAGTAGACATGCGTGATCCAATTGCACGCACGTGTACTGGTTTAGCCGCCAATTTGGCTTAGAACGATACAAGACAATGATTATGTAGGTAACGTGGACTGAGAGGATTGGACTGATGGGCTTGTTATTCAAATGTGACAAGGATTCTGCGGGAGCTACGAAAAGGTTTATCACGAAGTGTTCAAATCGCCATCCAATAAAATTAAAAACGGTTACCGGGAGTGTTGAATGGTTCGCGATAATGGGATCAGTCGATGGCGGGAAACCTAGCGAGAGGCGCGGTAGAAAGGCGGATAGCGCAACGGTATGTAGTATGATAAGGGCAATTGGAGCACACCAAAGAAACGTCTGAGAATCCCAGCCCAAAAACGTCCAACTCCCGGAAAATATGTGTTCGATTGTAGAGGAATGTGAGGCAATTTATCTCCTTTATCATGTTGAATGGAGCTAGGAGAACAGGAAGTTCGCGGGGTGCGTTCATTTCGTGCATTCCTTCTATCCGTAGACATGTAACTGAAATAAACGGACGGTAACCTGGACTTAAATGGAGCCCTTAAGATTATCTCGAGTCTGTTTAAGAAGATGAACACAGGCGTAATATAACCTTTGTATTTCTCTGGACATGCAACGAAGGTTTGTGGTTAACAAGACTTCAGTAAACTTGAGCAGTTTCACCCGGTTGCACGTTATGATCACGCCGAACGATGACAAAACTTCGGCTGTGTACCTGGTCCGAGCCAAAAGTTCAGCGATCGATGCTGTCGACTTTTGGCTGCTTGGCCCAAGATTATTGTCCGGTTGACTCATTACTTGGCGCAGTGTTCGTAACCCTCCTTCTGATATTAATTAACACGGAAATCTCGATCCCGAAAAATTACCGCAACTGTCCCGTGATCTGCTCCCAAGACAAGCCAAAAGACGCGTGCAAAAAACAAGCTTTGTTCCGCCCCAAAAACGTGTCCCAAGGCGAAAAAGAACAAAGTATTTATAGGGGATGTAGTGACCAAAAAACACTCCCGAAACATCAAATAGAACAGTTACCGAAAAAAATAGTTAGGGTCACTAATGAGCATAGCGGAATAAAAGTCGGACGGGTAAAAAACTAACCAGTCACCTCTCGACCACCCTGAACAGTTCCGCTAAGTAGGGTTGAGTCCATCGTTTTTTTCTCTCTCGAGGACGGAGGCGGTTTTGGACGGGAAAAAATGGACGCCCTAACACCTCCCCCTGAAGATTGTTGGGTTCAATCATAGGACTGCTTCCGAGGGTCGACTTGAATGGGCTTGACCGGTTTGCAGCATCTGTTCGTCCGTCGTCTCCACCGCATGGGATACTTGTGCTCAGTGTCCTGGGCTGTAACGTCGGTTCTGTCGAATGTTCAGTTTCGGTAGGTCGTTCTTTCTTCAAGTCGAAAGTGTCCAGCAGTATATCGAGCTGCGCGGTTGGTCCTACCTGGAGCACCTCTGGTTTGCGTGCCGCACACATGTGGCTTCGCCGACTTTCACTTCATATAGGACTGATCCTCGCCGTCGGACGATTATTCCTCTCCTCCAGTTCAGCGGTCCCTGAAACATACGTACAAGGACCGGGTGAATAAACGAATCAGTCACCTCTCGACCGCCCTGAACAGTTCCGCTAAGTAGGGTTGAGTCCATCGTTTTTTTTCTCTCTCGAGGACGGAGGCGGTTTTGGACGAAAAAAATGGACGCCCTAACACGCAGCCACTTTGGTAGATGCTCCTTGATCTGTTTCTCCAGACGTCTGTCTGTCCTTCCAATGTATGCCACCGCAGCTGCGGGTGGACGTGTAGATACGATGACTAATCGAGAGAACAAGCATCGAGTATTTTGGTTGTTGGCACGGTCGTTCCCGATTAGTACAATGGGATAGGGCTGGGTAGCGTGATAGGCTCGATTTAAATCCAACTCAGAACTTCGTCTTAACTGTGGTATTTGGTTCTCGCTTCCTTAGAGTAGCCCGATAAACACTACCTTCCTCAGTAGTGTAAGTTGAGCCTCATTGTGAACATGCAAATGGTGTCGGGATAGTTATTCGAAAATAGCACTTCTTTCAGTAATCGTTATTCTACCTTTTTTTCTCGGCCGCGCATATTCTCCTGGCTATATAGAACAGTGTTCAAACTATAGAACGTTTGTGCCGCATTAGTGAGAAGTTGAGGAGGTTGCGACACTGTCCTATCCATATGGTTTCCGGTAACTTGTATGTCTCATCGTTTTAGCAGAATTTCTGTTAGATAGCACATCTAGAAAGACCATTTAATTAGTGTCTCCGTACTCAAAAGTGAAAGGGATGTTGGTATGGAGTGAAATAAATCTGGTGAGAAGGTTACCAAATCGACCCCGGTCTTTCGTGATTATCAGTATCTTGTAAAAAACAATCTGACTGCATCTGACCTACCTTTTATAGCTTCCGCATAAAAATGTCAGCAAACAGTGAACTCAGTGGGTTTTCCATTACTATTCCCTTGACCTGTTTTAAAACTATCACCACTACAATAAAAAGTGATTGTCCATGTATGTCAACAAAAGTGTCAGATTTTTGGGGATCGGGACTGGTATCCGTGTGGAAAGTATCATCGCAGTGAAAACTGAAGGAAATTCTGCGTGATCGTCCTCAACAGACTTGGCTACTTAGATAAAATGAACAATTTCGACGTAGCTTCGTAGTTTAGTTGGCAGAGCGCCTGCCGCTTTAGTGCATGCTGTTTTTGTCCCTAGTTCGAATCCAGCCGAATCCCAAGTACTGAAAATGACACACTGTTACAAGCATCCGGACAGTCTAGATTGATTGCAGTCGATGCTGATCTGACGAGCGCGGCCCAACTTGCAAGGCGAATTGGAGGAATTCACAACAATCACAAACGATACATAGAATATCTCGGGATAAACCTGCAGAACGTAGTTGAAGCAACAGCAACTCGCCCACAGGGTCTATACTGGTTTACTCTAAAATGGCTTAGTCTAACAAAATCTACGAAGCTTTCCAAATGAATTTATCAAAGCAGATCACTCATAGCTCGGTCAACAGGTTCCAGGTTTGCTGGAAAATCACTATTCACTGTGTTGCCTAACAGGCAGCTTCGTTTGAGAGTAATATAGTACGTACATTCGGGAACTAAAGGGCAGGTCTGAACGCCAGGAAGACGAGGGACCAGAAGCGACTATTGGAACAGTGTGTACGCACTATGGGGGATGTGTCACCAGGGCGAATGACAATGTACTGCTACCCAATGTGTGTGGATACACGTCAGCCATGCAAATGAGTGTACGCGTTCGTTGTCCTATGTTTTCACATAACCTGTACGGGATTTCATGCAATAAACAACTTCGCAGATCAAGCGTCTTTTGTGGTTACAGCAACTGAAAGCAAAACGCAGAGCGAAATGCGAAGCAGACAGGAAAACTTAAGAGAAATATTCACTACCTGTGAGTTTTCGACGCCACACAAGTGAGGTGTATTTAAGATGTTGTGCTGAGGCCCAGGTAGTTAACAGAAGTTCAGCATACAACAAATGATTGATTCGCGTTACGATATGCAGACCGTGCTCATAGAGGACGTTTTCCGAATTTTCAGAACAACGCAATTCGGAAAACTGATGTAAATCGCCGATCTCAGTCCTATTCCCAATGCAGTTAGCACATCAGCGTTATAGTCCTCTAATATAGCAACGACATCAATTACCACCGCATAGTATAGGTGACAAAATAGCAAGTGTGTTGGTGAAAACCCGTGGAGGTTTTCTTCTACTGGTACACAAATTAACCGGGAGGTAATAGTGAGGGGCCGGTATGGTGAATGGAAAGCAAACCGGATCATACGACTATTTTTAAATAAATTCACAGGTACCTACGACGAATTTTTATTAGATGTTTTAGATACATCTAACTTTTGAAAGTCTCAGCACCATTACCCAGTGACAACCCCTCAACTAGACGTCATTTTTCGAGGCACCAACATCAAGAAGCCCCCACAAATTTTGCACAATGTTTTGGAGAATATCAGAATGGGAGTTTTCCAAAACGGCGGATGGGTCGAGGTTAACTATCCAGGTCACCCGAATTAACACTGGTAAGATTCCAAACATGGAGATACGTGAAAGCAATTAGTCTGTGAGAGTAGTTCAGACGTATAGTTCGAAAATAGTGAAAAGTAGCAAATAATTAACTACGTGGAAAGTTCGGACAATGAAGCTTGCTACAATCGTATCAGCGTTTGCGCCCGGACAATCTAATGGGACTCACTGCATGGCTGCCCTTGACCAAAGTGACCCACTCAGACCTTATTTCATTGTCGACTGGAAACCAAGGCTGAAACCACATATACACAACCACCGGACAGTGATCTCTGATCCAAAGTCTCCAAGAAACACCTGGATTGTGTTACTCTCTGTGACGTAGGGGTGTTGTCAAAACGACGAAGTGACATATGCAATCATTGACATTACTGACTGGTGTGGAGTTTTTCCGAAGACAAGTTCCGTCTTTAAACTTACAAACAAACATTAATACCAAACGTGAAATGGTACCAACATAAACTATGGTTGCTGCTGCCTGATGACTGTGTTTAACGTCCTAGAGATCGCAGAGTTCAAAGGAAACAGCTTAGTTGTCACTGATACAGTAGATCTTCAAGGGCATTAAGCAGAATTGTAAGCTGACGTCAAATAACTTGAGTAAGAAAGTCGGATGACGTCAGAATTATCGAATTAATTTGTCGAATGTTGCGAATACTCGCTACTTCTGACGCGAGGGCTTCCACAGCCCTCGAACTGAATGTCTGCCATCGTCTACCCTACGAGAGTGGTGATATTACTACTATATCGAAGTTCTCTCACGGAAGATAAGGGACGCACGTTCTAAGCAGCTCAACGGGTCGCGCTGTTCATCATTGCCAGAGTCCCAACACCACTGCGATAAACGCCACCACCGCTCAATGCTTATAGCATTTATAAATTATCGTGTGATTGCCGTGTCACCTACAAAGGCAGAACGGAACGGCAATTACGCAATCGGGTCAACGAACACATTTAGGTTAGATGCATAAAACGCTCATAGATGCCACAATCTTTCAATCAACTCAGAATACGACAAATAACAAAAGACCGACATCATCGATTGCTCGACAGTTAGTAACATGTTGACCTCAATATCTCTCGAATTCGTTGCAATTCGCTTTCCATAGTGTCTGTCGGTTAAACAACCGATCAAATTTCGTTCTCTATATAAGTCCGATGAATCTCTTGTAATTGTATATGCCTGATGAGAATACCGAAAACAGCTGTTTGCAACCTTGACTTTTTATGAATACTCTGGGTATAATGACAAACCTGTTGCTATATCAGTTGTTTCCATTTTTCTTGTTCGCATCTACCAACGACCACCGTCCTTTTGCAACTTACCCGCTCCTATTTTCAGAAACGTATGTCTGTGGCCTTCTGCATTTCCTTTTCTTCAGCTTTGTTGATGTAGTGTATGATAAATGCTTTGTCTGTTTTCTTCCAGTTCAACCTTGTATTTTGCTTTCTCTCCTATCCTCTCTTGGATTTACTAGCCTGTACTCGTATATCGAACGACTTCCTGCATTACGTCTTAAATATTTTTCTTTCCAGTTTAGACCTTACTGTCGGAGTCTCTGTTTACTTCCGAGAGATAGGGTTTTCAGTTTCGAGCTAGCCTATCAATTGGCTAACCAGCATTGGCCGGCTGGACACAAAGGCCTCACTCACACGCTCCTGGTCTTATTCCTTCGGGCTTACGTGAGTAGAACCACAAGTGGTGCAGCGCAAGCCATTTTTGACGATGGTTAAGCGCAGGCGTCCTTTGGCTTCGGTCACTGTGACAGGCTAATCCGAAACGGATACTGCCAACGGTGTGGCTACTAATTTTGTCGTCTACTTCATAGCGCCCAATGAACTCAAGCTATAACTATACACATCTGCAGACAGTGATATGTACTTGATGAGATGCAGCGAAATGTGCTCAAGTGACAACATTGTGCTGTTTCTGAATTCTTTTTTCAGATTTGCTATAGCAGGTCGTTTTGTTATTCTGAATGGTTATTTACACTAATGTCAATTTGTTGGTAGCTAATGCCATACTGATTTTGTTTGGCTTTGGAACCCTCAACGCCTGAATTTTTCAAAAAACTGACAACTGATACAAATGCTCACTTACCTGTGTCCATGATACTACAATTACGTGTTTGGCATCCGCGCCATTCGCTGTCTGCACGTCACCTGTCTACCCGTGCACGCGTGTGTCCCTCTTTCTCTCTCACCCTGGCCCCGAACGATCCAATCGTGTTACCCACACAATCGACTGTCTCACCGTTAATATGTCCTTCCCGTGTTCGATAAAGTTACGCAGTATTGACGTCACGTGTTCTCATTCTACTCTGGGCTTACTACGTGTTTGACGTGTTCTAATTCGTAACATTTGGCAAACGGGAGTGCAACAGTATGTCCGAAAGTCATGAATAACTTCATCCATACCTCCAGATTATTTTTGGAGAGATGCCGGTTCAAAACCCTCATTATCTGTGTGGACGCGCTGGAAACGATCTTTCGAGGATTATCTGGAACTGCTCATAGCATTAAATCCCGCCATCAGCCTCACAGACTCAGAAACTTAGATTCCTATGACTTCACCATCACTACTCATGGGGAGCTCAATATTTTTCTACATAGACTGTTTGTATTTACCATAGCGACTTTAAAAAGACGACTCAATTCTTTTAAATTCATCCGCAAGCCATTTGGTTTGTGAATGCTACCCAGACTGTCCAATGAGTTACTGATCAGATACTTAAATATATTACTTTTGTTTACGCGTTCCTTGGCGGTTTCTCAGTATCAGACAACGATCAAAAAGAACATCTGCACAATGTAAAATGGATTTTTGAGCGTCTACATGACCTCGGTATCACCATCAACCTCGCCAACTATACGCCTGGACATCTAAGCGTCAACTTCCAAGGTTAAAAATTAATTCCGTTAGTAACCTTCCGCCACTTGGCAAGATACAGACAACTGTTTATTTTCTACGGCTTTCATTAGTAGAGCAACTTCGCCAATTTACGAGAATGGTAGGTTTCTACGAACGTTTTATTCGCGACGGTGATGCCCACGTGCTGGCACTACCAGACTTTCCCTCTTCAACAACTACAAAATTGACTCTGGGCCAACGGTCAAAAATAGTTTTCGAGAAAATTATAGCCGCTCCTTACGAGCTCATCGTTTTTAATCACTTACAACGTGATCCATTTCCTTCCCAATTCACAGACGCTTCGAAATTTGTAGTTGGAACTGTTTAACTGTATGTAGCTAGATCGTCTCAGCCTGTTACGTTCTCCCCAAGAAGACTACATGCCTGCAAATTAGGTTATGTCACGCATGACAGTTTTTGGCGCGTTTTCAAGCTATTTGATAGAAGGCCACAATCTTTGTGTTTAACCTTAATGGATACCCTCGATACAAGCGCTTTTTAATAACTCCCGAAATATTTACTCAGAGGAGCTCGTTATCTAGTCTATATTGATAAGCTTTCTAATGATATACGTTTCACCTGCCTGAACGTGGTAGTGGGTACGTCATCAAGACGTTATTCGCTCGTCATTTACCACAGACACCTTAACAATGTTGAAACCATAGAAGCTTGATCTCGAATTACTCAAACGCACGATTATCTTCCGCTCCCAGCCACCGAATAGTTTCACTTCAAAGTTATTCACGAATTACTGCCTTGCGATATTTCATAAAATCACCCTGACCGCTTGTATCACTATCGCTTCAAAGGAACCACTTTTAGCCGTGGTCACAACATCGTACACCTCAAAATACGCATTACTAAGAAGCAAATATTAATCGTTTCATTCAAGCTAACGTCAGTGCTGAATTTAAGGAATGGGCCAGGACTTGGTTAATATGTCATCGTTCTAACACTACACGTCAACTAATCAAGCCGTACCAGATTTACGGTTCGGATACATCTGCTTTCGGCCCATCAGCTTCATTTCAAATTGAAAATCACTCACATTTGGTCGCATCCCCCGCATTTCTATAGACATTCCAGTCAGCCTTCTTCAAAAGAGAGAACTGGACTCGAGTTTCGCTTTTGTTGAAGATCGTCAGTAGTGCCTGCCCTCGCCACGGACGGGGCTGAAACTCCGGTCACGCTTTCATGAAACAACCGTGTTGATTCCCGCGCTACTGACCTCACATTAGGCACGACCGAATTATCATATGTGAACGCTCAACCACTTTCGTTGTGAGTAATGATCAGGTTGCCCGATCGTCTCGATAGGAGACATAATAACTGTCCTGTTATCACCACGACATTCGAAATTGCGCGGACCGTTTTAATGAGGAGCCCAAAGCTGTAGCAATCAAAGACACCACAGTCAACACCATCGCGCACACTTTTGAGAAGGTAGACTTACGTTTTCGGTACACGGACAAGTGTTTCAACATATGGTGACAAACAGTTCGAATCACAACCCTGTCATTTTATCAAGACCCTCCTCAGCACAAGGTATACTACAGCAACTGGTTATTATCCATGTGCCGACGGCTTAGCCTAACTGGTTAGTAGTCAGCTTAAGACAATCCTGAATGCATACAGACGCCCAATCCGTTGGACAGGGTGCTTCCCTGTTGTTCTTTTAAAGGCTTGTTCGACTTTCAAGTACAGTACTGGTCATTTTCCAGCTGAACTTGTGCAGGGTACCTCCTCATGTCTACCAAGCTACTTCATATCACCATCGGAGACAGCAGACTTCACTGACCCTTCAACCTACAGTCAACGTCTCATGGTACATTTGGGTGACGCCAAACTACATTATACGGAACCTAATATTCAACCGTCACTTATTTTTTATGATATGCTATGTTGTGCACACTTTTGGAAACGACGCAATTAAACTTCTTCCCCAACTGCTCTACGGCAGTTTGTTTCTCGTGATAGGGCACTACTTCGGATGCTTCAGTATACAGAGGAGTAATCGCACGGACGCGATTTAACTGGACCGTACAAAGTCATTAAGTATAGGAAACGATTTACCGTAACAGCTTTAGACACCTGCACAACACAGAACGAACATCATACCACGCAAGGAAGGATCCCCAGGGACACCTCAGAGTAACAGTCACTCACTAAAGTCGTCAACAGCTCGGGAAGACCCATGCGATTTGCTACGAGTCAGTCAGTTTCGGATTTTTGCTAGGACCCAAATTCCGGCGGGGGATAAGGTAGCCTCTCAAATGGCGCCAGCTGAAGTCGACCAATCATCTGACCGAGCAAATACAGCTCTCGCCACAGCTTTCCTTGATCAAAGGTGACGGGCGCAGACCTTTCTCTTGTGTTGTTCGATTAGAGCCAAAGGTCGAACACATCATCATCATCATATCAGCCATGAGCCTGACCAAAAGGTACTGTGGCTCGGGCTGCCGCTCACCTCAACAGTGACGTGGAATATCCTAGAAGAAAACGTTACTAAGAAGGTTGAAAATTAATAAGTCTAAGCGGAAGAACTAGAAATGGTATGGATGCAGGTACGCCATTGACTGCGACACGCCGCCATCTCGGATAGCGTCTCTAACCAGCGGTTTGAGTGATCACGAGGACCCCATCCAGGCAGGCGACACCTACCCACTTTACTCAGTGGAGCAGTCAGGGTTTCATATTTCGTGACCACGTTGTCGCTTGACCACCACGTGGTTTCACCCAACTGTTGGTGGTCTCAGTATATAATGCCCGGTACGGTAAACGCTCAGCTGGCATGCGGAGTACGTGACCTAACCATCGCAGGCTGTGCAACGTGAGTAGTTGACCGATCGATCGCGCATCCCGAGCGTTCCGGTCGCACACAACCACTTGCGTGGTCCGCATGCGCTTTTACACACATTCATGTGAGCGCAAACCTGCTCCGAGCCGAAAGATATGACTGTTCAAGCCGTCTCTTTTTGTGTTTTCCGTTTCACCTGCTTCTGTGGGCCAAACAACAGAAGTCGCACAACAGGGCAATTATCCGAACTCATCTGGGAACTTCAACCTATGTAACTAATGCAAGGGTCGACAAGGCCCTGTCCACCGACGGTTGTCGAGCATTTTATCAGGTCAGACTACCTGATCAATCCGCCCGATTCGTTCGAGCCGATCAATCGAATCTGCGGGATACGATCAAGGCAGGTCAAAAGACGTACACCAGAAATCGCAGGGGCTACTGTAATTCGTCTACACTCACCACCAGTATGCGCTCAAAACGGCTAGTCAAAAAGTCGAATTTTTCACAGCCGTACATTCGACTCAGGATAGAGTGACTACGTAGATATGAGGCCACTTTTACGAAGGCCGTGCAACTAGCGCGATAGATGTCACATAACCAGGCCTGATGAATCGAACCAGACAATAAGTGATTGACATCTCTTACACTAATGATATACGTCCGCTTATTTTGCGAGGTTTTTGAGATAATGCAAACCTGTTAAGCTCGGTGCACCTTGTGCACTGCCTCTTTGAGGATTCAGTCCTGTTATCTCATGGAGCCTGTGCAATTTCGTTTTCAGTATCCTCACAACGACCATACTTTTTCTTTCGCGGGTGTTACGGATCATGTGTTCACCTCTGTCGAAGATTTCTTGATTGTGGGTTCACTTCATTCTTCGCGATTTATTCTATTTGTTACGGATTTAGACCACCTCACCCGTTATGTGTAATCTCTGTACTCAGACGGTGTCTGATGAATTTGCAAAATAATTAGAAGAAATTTCTAATACGAAAGAGCTGACTTACCTCATGTGGAAGTCGGGGAGTAAAAAAATGCCTTCCACATGCAGCAATTATGGGATTTCCAGTTTCCTTTAAACAATGTGGCCAATCTCTAAGTAAAGCTGCATAGTCGGGGACAAATTTCAATAATTCACTGTTTTTTACTGCCTCCAAATCAGAAACACTTAGCATTCCGACTCTCACACACAAAAATAGATCCGTAGCATACTGAAGGCGTGTTTTGGGAGCTACATTAATCCATTGAATTATGGCTTCAAACACGCTTCGCTCCCGCTTGCAATTAAGTCCATCTTCTCGAAGTATACGCCAAACATCTACAGCTTCGAGATGAAGAAAGTCAGACGAGTGCCAGACGGTTTCAAAATTTTCCAAAATTTTCTGGAATGCCATTGAGCCCACTTCAGGCCAGTACAGGGAACGACAACTTAGCCATAGGGCAATGGCTGTTGCGGAGTCGTTAGCCACATCTTTCAATAAATTGGCACATTCTTGTTTCAGTTTTGGAACAAGTAGGTAATCTGCCGCAATAAAAACATGATACACGTTTTCAGGGGTTATTTCAGTAGTACCTTTGCGAATAAATTCCAAAACCGCAGTGAATCCAGAGTTTAGAAATTCTGGTAGGCGGATATATCCGCGACCTTTGTGGTACCTGAGGAGTCGTTCGAAATACATGCTGTGTTCAGCCAACTCTACCGCCACAACACTATGAATGTCTCCCGACTCCATAAATTCTACTGCTCGATCACAAAGAAAGTCGGTATCACTGTCTAAGGAATTAGGATTTCTCTCCAAACGTGAGTTATGAAATGGGACACTTGAATTGCGTCTGCGTGAACTGGCGTTATCCAAAGAAGATCGTCGACTCTCTCTCTGTCTTACATCACTGGTTGGACGCCTCATTGTTTCAAATGGTTTATTTGAAGGTGCCACCCGAAATATTGGGTTATGGTGTATATTGCGCCTCAGTTATTTTAAATGATTGAAATCGATTATTTTCAGGTGATTTCGTGTATGTGGGAACTTGTTGATTTGTTGATTGGCGTTCATCATATACCTTAAGACTGCGGTCGCTCACCTCAGGTATGGACGACAAAGCCTAAACCAGTACCTTGGTTGATGGTATCTAATAAATGAATGCAAAATCTTTTCGACTTCAATTATTCTCATTGTGAACCTGGAGAGAAAAGCTATTCCTGGTCTTTCTCTCACTTGACACGACGTCTACAGTATTAAGCAATGAGCACTCTACTTTCCACGCCTGTCTCACTGGATATCTGTCCGAGTTGCCTACAATGGTCACAAACCTGCAGTCTGTTTCTCAGCTCAGCAAAATGAGTCGCTATGACGGGTGATCAACATGAGGAACTTCATTACGATTATCCATCTCTTCATATAACTAACGGACCTCTGTCTCGGTTTTCTTCTTTTGAGTAACCAGGGGCTAAGTTATTGACGCAAAAAGTTATTTACGACCAGAAGGTGAATAATACCAATAGAAATACTTATATGACAAGTGAATAGCAGTATGCCAAATATACTTCAATAACAAACTGTATAACAAAATATTTGGACTTATCAAAATCCGAATAACGCAGGAGAAGTGACTGTTGACTGTTGCGAATCACCCATTTATACAGTGGAAGTTCGCGAGTTATGACAGACGAATAGGTTGGCATGAGTGGTCTTTGACTTGTAATTCGTTAACAGGATGAAACTGTACAAGTCGGGGTCAAAAATCCCCACCTTGGGATTGCGCACGGCAGCGTCAAGCCAGGATATGTTGTGCACCATATTGTGCAGCAGTGAATAGTCGTTCCTTTTGATGCGACACGTAGCAGTGTGACAAAACCTGAGTGGTTGTGGCAATGTTCGTGACCAAAAGCCATACAAAACAATAAAATACGTAATGTGTTGGTTGCACCGAAACTAGGGTTGCTGACAGAATTGGAACCGCTGACCACGTCCGGCATTCTATATCAGGCGCTTTTCGGGCGGTCCCTGTCATGTCTTTGAAATATGGGTCAAATGAGTATCACTGTCGGACCATGTTATATAGTGGATACGACATGTTGGAGAAATAAATGACCTAATTGCATGCACGGCAGATTCAACATGGTTATTAAAGAACGTGTGAGAACGAACTGAGATGTGGTGATAGGTTTACCGCGACATTTCGGTCGACCGAAAATCAACTTTCCAATTTCGGATGACAGCTTTTGAACCTCTACAACATCAAATAACACCACGACTTGGCAACGTCGTGCTGATAATAGTTTCCCCTAAAGTAGGAAGGTTGTCCTCTTAGGTCTGTCTTTAAAGTCAGTCGATTTGGCATTGCTTGCTTCCCAACAGAGGCATTGTTTACCAGTTGTTTCCCTGAACCTTATTGTCAAAGGCTTACCTATACATTTCGTCACATTTTTAGTCTCCAAGACGCTATAACAAAAGATTTGGGAGCAATTCATCAGTTTTCATATTTCTGGTTTGTTCGGAAATTTTGCGTTTAAAATTCCATCTGACGCCCCGTCCTGCTAATTCCAACCTTCTCAGATGCAACCCTGTCTCTTCAATTAGATCCAGGATAAGTACCCGTTCGAATGCATCCGGTATTACCTTTCTTACGCCACTTCCCACTTGACCAGACTTATTCACAAACCTCAGTATTCTTATTGTTGGCTTAGCTGTCAGATTATGTTAACAGTTCTCTTCAAACGAAGTTGTTTATAGCTATTCGCCACATTTTGCATGCAGTTTATTATGATTATTATTGTGCTACTCAAGCTGACTGAATTAAAGGACTTCCACCTGCTGAGGTCGCGATCATGTGGGAAACGGAAAACGAATGTCTGGAGGCGCATAAAGACGTGACCTGGCTTGACATGTCTAGTACTAAGCTGACAGAACAAACGCGACTTCATACGTAGGCAACCAGCTAACCAAGTGATTGTTTTCACCAAAGATTTGTAGTGGAGGTGGTTCGGGACACCAAATTGTCCATCAATATTCTGTAGCACATCGTTATGCGTCGAGTATTTGTTTGGCAATTTTGATCAAAAATAGATTCCGGAAGTATAATTATCGAACTATCTGACACTCGCAAATATAAGTTAACGGACAGACTTTGCAGTTATGTAACCATGATGACTAAGTACCTGTGGATATTGATAGATCTGATGCAACCCATATTCTAGAATAAACAAGACTAATTTCTGCGCTACCGGTGGTTCACCTAGCTAGAAGGCAAAACGGCATTATTGTTGCCATAGTAGATCATTGGGGGATTAGAATATCTCAGTCAAGTTTAAATCCTTGACAGGACCTGCTAGATAATAGTTTTGCTATTAGATGAAAAGTTGTGGATATAGGCTGTTATAAAGAGAAAACAGTTCGATCCCATAATTTTAGCAAACAGTGACCGTTTTCCGGTCCGTCACCGTCTGTGACTGAGTTCGTTAATTAAACTCGTCAGATCAACGATAAGTAGACCAAACCCTAGAATATATTCGAAGTAGCCTACATAGAATACTGTGGCATGTGTACGCACACTTCATACATTCAAGACTACAAAGAAGGCTATAAGCAGCAACACTTAAAGCAACTGACAATATAATGTGTAATAATGTGGTGAAGACGAACGAGCAAGCTCTACTATTCATGGGTAGTTAGGCGGCCGTACGTATTGAAAGATCGAAGCAACCGAGTAAAAATATCAGAAAAACTGAGAAACAGCTGGACAAGAAATGGTGTTTTCTATACAAATTATTATCATTGACATCTGTATTGCATTAGGAATATCATGCTGTGCTAGTACTGCGTTGTTTGCACATATTTAACTTACGTGGGTTAAACGAATAAACCGTTCTTGTACCACTTGCATTTTCGGCCACAACAGTTGGTGTGGTGATCAGAATCAAAAACGATGATTCCGTGGTTGCAACTGTTGGACGTCTGAAGTTCCACGGAGGACTTCATGGATGTAGCTGAAGTGATTGGGATCAAGATCAATCGGGCTACGCTAACGTCCCTGCAGCTGATTCTCAGAGGCGGGGATAAAGCAATTCTAGACGCGATACGAGAAGCCCTACGAAACTTGGAATTTTGTTTGGTTGATGCCTGAGCATGATGTCGTTGACTAGACCACGACCAGGATCGTTCAGTCATGTGCAATAGTCGTTGGAACTGTGGCTATGTTCAGTCTGGTATGGCTGACTACGATGTTGGAATCGGTGGTTATTTACTCAGAAGGTCGTTCGTCGTTTCTCTCGTGGACAACCGGATAATACTAGGCGCAGAAGTTATCGCCAATCCTGAAGCCCCGATTGACTTGCGACAAGACAAGTATGAGAAACATGGGATCTTTCCACTAATGAGAATGCGCAAACTGGGACTTGGGCAGATTAAAGCAAACGTATCTTAATCGATCCCAACATGTGACAACTGGCAACCGAATGAAGTGACAAACAAATATTGTTAACTGTTCACTACCGACAACGAACAGCGCCACTACTGTTGATGAACTGAACATAAAATCCAAACTGAACGAAATTTATATCAAACTTTTGACCCCAGGAGAATCCAGGCGCACTTGCAGCAGGAAAACGGACTACAAGCGAAGTGTAAGGTAAAGAATGACGTACTCGATGAATCTCGTTCAACTGTCCGTGACAGTGGAAAAAACTGATGGGAGCTTTCCATAATGCACCGGGTCCTAGGGAATCAAAGGGAATAAAGTTTATGAGGTCGAGATCGTCCAAGCGGTGTCAGACATTTTTGATAGGCTTCAGAACGCCAGGATATTTACACCATTGAGTCTGAAGTCAGATTATTGGAAATTGTAGATCAAGCAATCGAACCAGGAAAAAAAACAGTTTCATCGATAAGAAAAACGACAACGGTTTAAATTAATACCCTTTGGCAACCGGATGATCTATTTTATATCCAAGAATATGAACAAATTAGATGACGGATCAAAAAAGGAAAAGTAAGGTCAGTCGTCAGAAGCAGTAACATGGTGGGAAAGGATACGAAGAAAGACTCTTTTAAAATAAATTATGCAATGAAAAGACATCTAAGCAGTAAATGAAGGTAACTAGGACGTCCAGTGACTAACAACACAAAATCCTCGCAATAATTGAAAAGTTAGCTGGAGTTCTAACTAAGTATCTTGGAATTAGACGGGTAAAACGAACCTCCCGATAAACGTTCCAGACGGCGTCAATTCGATAGGTTCAGCAAAATCAAAAAATCCGGATGCCAGTTAATCAATCAGCTGGAGTTCTACATGAAAATATCCCTTTAAGGCATGTATATCGAGCAGCGTGAAAACCATTTCAAGGATGGCTCGCATTCTTATATTTCGTCAGAATTTAAAAATCTGAAGTGAGTCGGTCAGTTTGTTCCAGTTCTATATGAACATACCTGTTTAAGGCATGCATACCGACTTACTCGAACATCTATATAAAAATGTCATGCATTTGGGTGATTCAGCAAAATCCAAAACCCGAGGGAAACTTGGCCAGTAAGCTCGAATTTCACATCAAAATGTCAGTCAGGCGTGAACAAACATTCGAATGAACATCTTTTCAGGGTTACCAAGAATGAGAACGGTTTGTCAAAATGGTACATTCGGGGTGCGAATCGGTTAATCAGCTCCAGTTTCTATAGTTTCTATCAGGAAGACACACCGTGCAACTCGAACACTATTTTAAAATTGATTAGGATTCGGTTAGGTTAACAAAACGAATTAATTTGGAGACGAATCCGTCAGACGACTCGCGTTCTACTCGTATATATCGGCTTTCGACACGTAGACCGAACCACACGTGCAATTTTCTAAAATTGACCTGGATTGGGTTAATTCATCAGATTAGAAAAGTCGGCATGAAAATCGATCAGCCACCCACAGTGCTACATGAATAGTTGCTCTAGACATGTACGCCGGATCGCCTTATTCCACAGGTGACAGTGCTTTCGCTTATTCACTGAACCTAAGTAATGCAGACATGAACCAGTCAGTCAGCGCAAACTATACATGAATATGTCAGTAATAGTCAAGTTTACGAACCTACAACCCGTATCTAAAGATGACGTGCGTGAACGCAATTCATCAAACTTAGAAAATCAGAAAAGCATTCGTTCAGTAAGAATGACATCTTCATGAACATGTTGGCCCTGCATTTTTCACCTAGGTCAAGAAACCCAAAAAACGGATATCAGTCAAGCAGCCGGTTCAAAATATAGGTTAATATATCAGTTTTGAGCACGTATGTCGAACCGCTCTAACAGTTTTCCGAAGATGGCGTAGATTAGGGTAGCTGAATGGGGAAAAAATCCGTGTGCCATTGTCTCAGTCAGCTCGAAGCCTACACAGGTTTATTAGTTTTAGGTTTGTACAGCAAAACGCCAAGCCAATAAATTTCGCTGGTGAGTACTAGTGTTGTGACCACAAAAGACGCCCGACCTGTAAAGTTGTTTATTACATTCACTACTGTTGTATAACAGGCAGTTTCGTTGTGAGTAGTATACTACTCACAAGCGACATTCGGGAACAAAGGGCAAGCCCCAACGCCAGGAAGACGACGGACCAGAAGTGAATATTGGAATAGTGTGCACGCGCTATGGGAGAAGTGCCACCAGGGCGAATGACAACGTACTGCTACCCAATGTATGTGAACGCATATCAGCCGTGCAAATGAGTGTACACGTTTGTGGTCCCATGTTTAACATGACCTGTACGGGAGTTCGTGCAATAAACGAATTTGCTGGTCAAGCGTCTTTGCGGTCACAACACTAATACGAGAGTTTGTTATACAACACTAGAATAGTTTAGCGAAATGTAAGCATCTGGTTGTGGATCGGAAAGGAAATCAGCATAATTATGTCGGAGAACCGGATAAATGAACGCTTTCCAAGGATAGCATGGATTGGAATAGCTATTCATTATGGACAACTTTAGATATGAGTCGGTTAGTCAGTTTTATACTCGCATTCCGACCCGTTCTAACACTCATCTAAGGAAGGCTAGTAATGGAGGAGTTAAATTCGGGCACGAATCAGAGGGTCAACTGGAATTCTGCATGAATATACCGGTTTTGTGCGTGTATATCTAGCACCCACACACCTTTCTGATATAATCATAAACTGAGGGGGCTCATCATAATCGAAAGGCGTGACTTCTTTCAAGAGGCTCGATATATGCATACACACATATTACCGTAGTCAAAAAACTTGAAAAACCCGCATATAATCTAGTCGGTGAACTCAATTCCCATCTCAGTATATCAGTCTTATGCTTGTATTCCGACTCGCACCGAAACTAGTTAGAGGCTAGTAAGGAACGGGTTTCGTTACCAAAATCACAAATCCGGGTATGGTACGTAGTATAAAATCGCATCCTACATGCAAAATCAATTTTAAATGTCTATAATAAATGGTGTGTAATTATCCTGAGTTAAACAGATCGCTTTATTTCCTCATAATCGAAAACCACGGATGAGTTTCGTTCAGTCAGCTTGAGTTGTGCACCAATATATGAATGTAGGCATCGACTGGTGTCTCGAGAAAAACATAAATATGTAAGTTTCAGGAAGGCTTAGGGAACTCAATCAAAAATACTCTTAAGTTGACATAAACTTCAATTTTTCACATTTTCGCGGAATCCCGATAGGAGACATTCGGTCATCTTGAATTGCAAATGAAAACGTCGGATGTGAATATGTAAACCAAAGCGAAGATGCATCAAGCGCTCATCAAAATCGAAGTTACAGACGGCACTAGTAACGTCTGAATGGATTCCATAGAAATAAATCAGACAAATGAGAAGAAATGATACGACAAACTCGAAAAGAAAACCAGAGAAAATTGTGAAACTCCACGGGTCATTATCAAAAAATATCCACACAAACTACATGCAAAGATCAGAACAAAACAGTATGCTGGGATGGAAGACCAACGAGCGAAATAAAACAAGTCAGGAAAAATTTGAAAAAACAATATCGAGCAAGAAAACGACGGGAAAAAACTCCTAAAAAATACATACAATAAAAAACGGAAAAAAGAAATAAAAATGAGGCAAAAAAGAGCGAAAATCTACAGGAAACTAAACAGAGGGTAGAAGGCAAGGGAAAAAGGTCAGATAACAGAAAGAAACGAAAAGCGAGAGAAAGAAGGAAGAAAGACGCGGGGGAGATAAAGGAAAAAACATTTAAAAGACAAACAAGTCAAAAAGGGAAGCTTAAAAAGGGCACTAAGGAAAAATAATATGTAAGCTGCATGCAAACAAAAAACATTACGTAAAATAATGCAAGCACCCAATGGATTGGGATATTGGATCAGAAGGGAAATATCCCCATATCAATGAGTCAGTCAGCTCGAGATCGAGTTCCAGTTCCAGTTTCAGTTCTACATGAATGTATCAAATATTTGCTTGTATTGCAACAACAACAACAACAACAGCATGTAATGCTTTAGTTCATCATACTGGAATCATCAGCATATGATTCGTTCGATCAGGTCAATTGTTACATGAATATATATTAGATGTATGCTTGTATTGCAACTCGCTCCAACACTTATATTCGAATAGCACGTGATGTTCGGGTTAGTCCAGCCGGATTCATCAGCATATGATTGGTTCCGTCAGCTTGTGTTCCGACTCACTCCGACACATGTAACATGGCACGTGATCGGGTAGTACATGCAAGTCTAAAAGTCGAATTATGGGTTGCATGGCCAGCTGCATTTCTACAAGGGTATATCACTGTTATGCTTGTAATGCGATTCTATGCAAGTATATCACACAAACGCTTAGTCTACCAAAATCTGTTCTATGCTCCTATTGCGAACAGCTTTGGAACTGATCTATCAAGCGGAAGTTGTGAGTATTCCAACACTTGGTGGAATACCTCAACGCGGGAGGAGGTCCGTCCAAAAGCCCACAGCGAGCAGATCGGGGACAACGTGGGCGACCGGATGAGTCATCGCTCGACTGGATCGGACCAACGGGCGAGGCATGGCAGGCAAAATAAGATGGACGACCAGATCGGGGGCCGATTATTCCAACACTCAAAGGAATATCTCGACACGGTCGCGGAATACAGTCAAAGCCCACAGTGGATAGATGGCGGACAACACGAGCGACCGGACGAGCCATCGCTCAACAAGATCGGACTAACGGACGAGTGGCAGGCGGAAAACCCCCCGGTAGAAGGCGCCGATCACACACGTAAACCGGGCAGAAGTGCACACGACGTGTGAGCGGAAACCGGGGCGTGTTGTGGACTGGAATGATGACTCATAAACGCGAGCGCGTGCGTAGCATGGTAACTATCGTGTTGGACAATAAAGATTGTGCTTTATTGGACGCCTTCTCGCTACACTGGTGCCGTGCCCTGAACACAACGCAATGAAGTTGCCATGGCCAAACCAATTTGCGGACGGAGACGTGGAAGAGTGGCTGTCGGAATTTGAGGCAATTGCAGCGTGCAACGGATTGAAAAGCGAGGCACAACTTTTGACAGCATTGGGAACACTGCTCACCGGACGGGCAAAAGCTGTCTATGCCTTGTGCAAACAAATAAAGACCGCAACATCGTATCAAGAAACGCGGGCGGCACTGATTCAAGAATTTACAAAGGAACAAGACCGACAGCGGGCAATGGATCGTTTTTATGGTGCCGGATTTTGCGATACTCAAGACCCCCTGGTTCACTATCAACACTTATTGCGACAATTGACGTTGGGTTTACCGGAGGCAGATGAGAAAACGAAGGATAGATTGGTGAGGGAGCGGTTTATCCAAAGTTTACCGCCGGAGCTGCAGGATAGCGTTAGGATGGCCGAGTCTTGTGGGTCACGGACATGGAACGACTGGTCGGAATTGCACAGCGCCTACCCGTACGGATGCAAGTCGGACGGCTGGAAGTCAAGGAGCTTGAAGAGAAAGTGGAGCAGTTGACGCAGGCAGTGGAAGGCTTGAAGATGAATGTGGAACCAAGAGGACGACAAGTTAGACGAGTACGTGAGCAACTTCACCGTAATCGTTGTTTTGTTTGTAATGGGGTGGGACACTTTGCCCGCCAGTGCCCTAACAGACGTTTTCATCCTTGTTTTTCGGTGGTAACGGGTTATCATGGGGCGTTCCACGGGTAAAAGTCCTGATCGAGGGAGAACAAAAGAGTGCGATAGTAGATACGGGGGCGGGGGCGTCGATTACAGGCAGAGTACGAGGATTGCCCGTTAGGTCCGGTAACTGGCATGTAGTTACGGTCGGAGGGACGGCGTTAAAGGCACTGGGGACTCAGAACGTTGAAATCCAGATAGGTGGTATCAGGCTGCGCCACGCAACGTTAGTGATTGACAATGTGAAAGAAACGATAATAGGCGCCGATCTGCTACGTCGACTGAAAGCAAACGTAGACCTGGAGAGGAACGAGTTGCGTGTTGATGGCGATGTCGTGAAGTTCCATCGCGAAGAGACCAAGGAGCAGTGCCGAATGGGCAGCGTCTCGGTGAAATCTCTGCCAGAGTGTCCGATCCCAGCCATCAAGCAATGTGTTAATGAGTTTGCTGACTGTTTACTAACGCGGATGGAACACTCGAGAGACTTACACCCGAGTGAATGATGCGGAAAACAATATCGTAGAATACCATTGGACGTGATTCCGGGAGCCGGCAGGGAGATGGGGGAGATGGAGGAAGTAATAATTCACAGGATAAAAAGGGCAATTACGTTAACAACCGCGGTTAATAGGAAGAAAAAGAGCCAGGGAAATCAAAAGATAATTGGCCAGCTCGCACAACGCCTTGTAGGAACATCAGAGAAGTGATATATTCACGTGGAACTGGCGTTGATCAGGCGCTTTCAAAGTGGACTAGTTGATTTCGTTGAATTGGTGGAATCAATGTTATGGTTGGCCAGGTCGCACAACGCCTTGTAGGAACATATGAGAAGTGATATATTCACGTGGAACTGGCGTTGATCAGGCGCTTTCAAAGTGGACTAGTTGATTTCGTTGAATTGGTGGAATCAATGTTATGGTTGGCCAGCTCGCACAACGTCTTGTAGGAACTATATGAGAAGTGATATATTCACGTGGAACTGGCGTTGATCAGGCGCTTTCAAAGTGGACTAGTTGATTTCGTTGAATTGGTG
>LOND01000869.1:108634-124457 GCA_014220965.1 Paragonimus kellicotti | reverse complement strand
ACTTGAATGACCTCATTTCTAATTGTCACTAGACCAGCATGATATTAGTGTCCTTTACAAATGGTCTAAATCAAACTGCATCGAGTTCACTACCAGCAAGTGCAAAGTTATGCATATCAGACATAAGCAAAATTTCCCTTACACCCTCGGTGGAGTGCGGCTCCAAGTCACGGACAGAGAAAAAGACCTTGGCACTGTTGTGACACACAACCTCTTGAATTCTCCCAGTACTGAGACGAGCGTCAAGAATGCCTATGGTGCATTAGCGCTTCTGAAGCGTATGTTTGGAAAATTTAAGCGATCATGTTCCAATAACCTGTACAACAGCTTTATTCGTCGTCACCTCGAGCAAGGGACTCTTGTTTGGTCTCCTCACTTACAAAAAGACAAACTAATTCTAGAAAATGTCCAGAGACGTGCGACGAAAGCAGTTCGTGGGTTGAGCCGCAAAAACCCATATTTAGCGGCTTCATGAGCTAAATCTCTTTTCCCTAGAATACCGCAGGCGGAGAGGTGACCTAATATGGGCGTTCATGATTCTGAGAACCCCTAACCATCCATGTAGATCCCTGCTCACTTCTGCGGATACTAGCTCACTCAGAGGGCATTCCTTGAAACTAAAGAGTCAGTACAGCAGACTTGAGCTGAGGCACAGTTTCTTCTCGGTTCGGGTCTGCAAAGCCTGGAACTCTCTACCAGAACATATCGTGAGCGCCACGACAGTGGCCGCGTTCAAGATTCGTCTGGATCGCTACTCTAACACTTAGTCCATGCCCACAGCATACTCTCCTGCGCACAGCAACGTGAGTGTGTTCGTCTGTTGAATTGCTCACATCAAATGCATATTCACCTAGCTATGGAATTATGAGTTTAATACACAGTAGGGGTGCATTCATTTGTTCTCCATTTCAACCCTTCGATACAATCAAGAAAAGTTGCGACGTGTAACTATCCCTCTGGCACAGAGATTCTTCGCCTGGAGAAACGGAACCATCACAAGCCGCGGCTTTCTACTTCCGTCCATCACTCATCTGAACAGCCATTAAATGGTATAATAACGAACAAAAAGAACTTTTGAAAAAAATTTAGGTTGTAAGTACAGTTACATAAAGGAAGATGAAAGATGTTTGGAGGTAAAAGCATGTAAAAAGGGACTTACGTCTATAGCTTAACTACTAGATTTTTTACAGAACCGGAAACAAGAAGTGACACCTCGAACCCGTGAAAAAAATCACTGGGCAGCGGAGCTCCGCTGGAGGCATGAGGGACAGCGTTTCTCTGAAGTGACCGAAGGTCGAACGGGAATATTATTGAATGACTCAACAAAAACCGACAAGCATAGCCGCGGAGGCCCTGTCTAAGTACATTGCACACAACTTGCTCAGTCAAAAAAACTGCACACGGCAATCATTCACACGACATACGAACGGCATCGCAACCTCCAAATCCAAATCGCGCGCGTTATCCGTGCATCTGTTGTGCATACATGGCAAAGCCACATCAATCAGTTCGCTCGGATTGCGATTGGTCTTACCAGATAGAGGCTTTGCAGCCCTCTGACAATTTCCACAAATCAATCCGTCTAATTTAACATCGTCGCCTAAACACAACGTCCTTCAACACATCATCACCAAAGACCCACCTGCATCCCTACTAGCACAATTAGGTATAAATTACACAAAAACCCAATATGCTCTACATTGACCAATCCGAGAGATTGTTTGGGATGAATTACGTTTTTGACACAAATAACCCTGGATGGCCCTAGATATGTAGCGCAAACATTAATCCCATTGGTCAATTCGTCCATTGTAAACTAGCCGTAAATTATCCCTAAAACGACGTAAATTATCCCAATGCGCCGTAAATTACCCCTAAACCAACGATAATTATGCCAATGCACAGTAATCAGCTCTAAAACGACGTGAAATAACCCAGCCTGCTCTATACAATAGCTTTAAACAACTTAACATAACGCACCACATGCCGCAGCGGTCGTACATTACCGTAAACTTACGCCAAATACGACATCGTATGGCATTACACAGCGAGATAGAAAATACGCCCGAAATGATAGAAGTCACGGAGAACGTGTTCGAATATTTACTGACAAAAATGATTACAGCTACGGGAAACGATCGGGGAATTACAGGTCCATTGGCACTTCATTGCTCTGTAAAGAAAAGAAATGCAGCCATCAATGGAACGAAACAGGAAACGCGAAAAACATTGATAAATGTCACCTCAACATCAATTCAACAGTTATCAACATGGTATATGGTAATATAATTCTATAAGACCTATAACATTCATGGATCTATGCAGCTAGTAATGAATGTTATGTTGACAAGCATTTGACACGCATACATGAGGTTCAGAATGGGACGGTGCAGTCTATGACTGATCAATGCAAGTGATCCATTTAACCTGAACAGACATCAACATGGTATATGGTAACATAATTCTATAAGACATAACATTCATGGATCATGTTACATGACAACATAATTGTTTCACCTGTTTTTCTCTCTCCTCAATCTCCCTATTCCTCCTCTGTCTCGTGCGTTGTAAAACCATATTCTTCATCCGCGTGTCGCAATGTGCAATCCTTGAAGCGCTATTTTACCCTTACCACCTGCATAAGTCATATGTAGTGCCAATTCGGTGCTTATGGCTTCCCTCATACACCGACGAACAAGTTGTCGTGCGGAGGGGCACTTAAACCATGCAGGTGATCCATCTAAAACAGTAGTTGTAGTTTAAAATGAACCTACCACAACTTTCCTGTATGACTGCTTTTTTAAGTCGGACTCCAGGTCCTTGAATCGCGCAACAGTCTGCACGGGAAACAGGTGAGCGCGTATGTCCCGTTCATCCTGTCCAGCGGAGGATCCTGCAACCATCCGACAGCTGTCTTGACGTTCTTTTATGAACGCTAACTCTTTGACCACGTGATTCAGGGTCAACAGCATGTTGTTTTGTTGCCTCAATAGCGTGTTCAAAAATTCCCTAGGAACAGGGACAGTCGTGGAATCCACAGACGAACTGGAGGCGGACACGGGAGAGGGAACTGTTGGAACGAGCAATGGGGAATGAAGTGAAGGGGTGGACAACTGGGTAGGAGACAATGGGGTCGAAAAGTGTCCCATCTGTGAGGTAGTTGCAGACGGAGACATTCCAATGGGACGTACAACCGGGGACATCGTCTTGGGAGGGAATATGGGATTACAAACTGGTGTGGGTGAGGAGATTGACGTCAGGGAACAACAGCGGCGTAGGGAGTTTTGGGGATGTCGTCAGACAGGACGTTGCAGGTGACGGCATAGGATTACAAACAGTCACGACAGGCTGAATGGGTCTGTTGGAATCAACTTTTGTGCAAAGGAAACGTCGCATATTGAGGTTGCCTTACATGGGTGCTGTATAGGGAGACATCGGATTCGTCCGATGATGATAACGACAGCAATCTTCTCGGGGGTTTGCTAAACGGTGTATTCGAAGCAAAACACGGAAA
Source organism: Paragonimus kellicotti (assembly GCA_014220965.1). Lineage (NCBI taxonomy): Eukaryota > Metazoa > Platyhelminthes > Trematoda > Plagiorchiida > Troglotrematidae > Paragonimus > Paragonimus kellicotti. The sequence continues at coordinate 120,943 of LOND01000869.1, read as the reverse complement.
ATACCTGGTGCGCTGGATTCGCCTCCCCATCTTTACAGTAACGTCAGAAGAGTCCAGGTCTGACGTACTCTCTGCCTTCTTGGCATAACGCCTAGCCTTCAAATAGTCGTCTGAAAGCAATTATTTAAAACGGCTCAACATCACTTGTTTGAAAGATAACAGTCACTGGGAATTGCGAGGAGCCAGGTGGTGGTGCTAGGTGAAGTCTGACACTTTCACCGAATGGAAGGGCCAGATATACTCGGCCAGGTTGCAATCCCATTCATTATCCATGATGAGCTAAGGACAGCACAAGCCTCCTCACCTTGATCGTCGAAAACTACGACGGAGTACATCTGAAACGAAAAACGTTTCTTTTATTAACAAAAACGGTTTACAGTAACAAAAGAAATGTTATGTACAGGAATGTAAAATAGGCATACAAACAAAGTGTGTATCAAGCGGAAAAAGCAAGCACTTGGCCATTATTTGAGAAACGTGCGCCGTGAGAATTTCTTCACTGGATCCAGTCACTATGAACATAAAAAATGTTGCGAGGGCAGACTGTGAGTAAACAAAGGTATTGCAGGTTTACGAAAGGGGTATATTCAACTGTACAATGTGGGGTATTAGGATGAAGTATATTTACAATACGGCAAGGGTAGTTATCAATGATGGCAACATTATTGGGGGCAACATTTGCAAACAAAACATTGTCTTTCAAAAAATGTGAGCAGTGACGAAGTGCTGGGATGTTTATTGGCATACCGATATCTGAATGCAAGATAGGACCAGTAGTAACAGCGGGTACAGATGTGCGCTCAGACCACCGCCTATAAATTTGACTAACAGGTTTGGTCATACATAGACTTCAGTTTGTACATAAACGATTCAAATGGGAATGCGGAAAACTGGTCGAGAGTACCGTGGTTTAAAACATCGTCCGCGAGATGAGCGAGCGAATGTACATTATACACCATCTCACCTTGACCATAAAACCGTGAAAAGTTGTACATGAATACATTGATCAACTGATTAGATAAGTCATGATAAGTACGGTGGAAAGAGGGATGACAAAAAATGTAAATGGCTACTGAAAAATCTAAAAAGTTTTTATACTTCTCATCGTCCAGAATACCTCTCAAAACAAACGGAGCCAGAAACTAAAGTAAGGATTGTCTGCATTCGGTTGCCTTTCACTGTTTGAGATCAAGTAGCACACGGCACTTGCGGGGAACATCACAAGTCCAGCTTGTTCGACACTGCGGCATTCTGGCATTAATTCGGTTAATCGCTTGGGAACTGATGCGAGCGTTCAGTGAAAGAGACCCCGAGGTCCAGTTGCTGATCAACCGACGGACCACGCCCAAGCACACAGAATGCATGTAGTCTATTGGAAAGCAGCATATCATATCAATGGGGAGGGAAGCAAACGGGGAGGCGATCGCTGAAAGTGAGGCGCGAAAAGTGGCATCGGTTCTTGCGGAGGCGCCGTTTAGAGTATACGTTACCTTGCGACTGAAGTACAGTCCTTTTTGGTCACATTTATCACACCCATAATAAGCACCGTGGCTACGTATTCGTTTAACAAACGCACGAGCGGGTGTATCACAGATGACAGCCTTCAGACGAACGCTCACGTTGGCCCCCGAGAGCAGTATTCCGGCTGATAACACACTACGCAGTTCATTTACAGCGTCAAGAAGATAACAGTTGACGTCCTCCGGTTTGCCGTTTCCACCGTAAATGCCAACAATGAAAGGCTGAGAAACGAATGGCTCGCATAGGCGACATAAGATAGGCCACAAAGTGTACCTTCCCGATTTAGTCAGCGATAAACCATCAATATTCAGGTGTATTGCAATGTCGTCGACGTCCCGCACCTGACGACACGTTAACGCTTGCTTAATGCCATTAACCAATCCGAAATGTGCATATTCACCCGGATACACATCACGTATCAACGACGTCCGCGGAGTTTCCATGAGTGTTCTTGCATCCGACGGCAGTTCAGGTAGTCGTTCTCCCAGAATTTGTAGCAGCCGACTGACGTGAACTCTGGGAGTATTACTTGAAACAACCCAATCTCGAAGCCGGTCGATAAGGTTGTTTGACAACACAGATTCGGCATCCTCACCATCGGGGGTTTGCTGCAACAAACCAGACTGATTTTCTGCCTGTTCTGGAACATCTAACATTGACGGTTATATAAAGGAAGCATTTACAAACACCTATCAAAGTGGGTGCATGGCTCTCAGCAAACTCCTGTCCAGCGGTGGAAATGCTGGCATGGAAATGTTCCATAGCACGGCGAACGCGACGATAAATGGTGGAACGACTGACTAGTGGTTCCAAACCCCACTGAGAGTAAAATGCATTCGTTAATATGAACTCACGTTTTGTCCCGACTGCTGATGGTCAGACATCTTCAAATAAAGCAACCAAATGTTAGCGAGCGGAGACCAAATTCGAATACAGCGAAAGTGAACGCGTCGTGCATTGCAGTTGAGCTAAACAAAAACACCTATGTGTACAATGAATGGTTTCTCATGTGTAACAATTTTCCCTTGGGATATTTCTATAACCACATTTATATAGGCAAATTATGATGACGAAATCATTCCCGGAGCATTCCACTCAGGGTCTATTCGCGTTGGTTTCTCATTGGTCATAAAATGCAGACGTATTTCATCCCAAGATTGACGTAATTCATCCCTAAATCTCACACCAATCAAATGCCGAGCGTATTTCATCCCGAAACTGCCGTAATTCATCCCTAATTAATCCCTAATGTGTGCTAGCAGGGTTTGTACGCCCCTGACGTTTTCCACCGCAAAAAATCGAAGTAGCGAAACCAGAGTTTGAACACTTCTTATAAATTGACATTGTCTACCCTTAAAGTTGCCCATGGGCCTCACTCCATTCCATGGTTTCCAAGAAATCAACGGGTGACTGGCATCTCTCTGATGATTAACGTCCTCTGAACAATGTCACTCAAAAATCAATCCACTAACTCTCACACTCACGACTTGTCAATCGGGCTAAGTGGGAGGACTATCTTCTACAAGAAAGATTGTTGGGTAAAGAGGCTCTTCCAAACAATTCGCCACATTTGCCGAGAAAAATGGATTTTTCATTTTTGGAGAATTTGAATGCCCGCCAGAATTCTCGAACATCCGAGAAGTTCACGCTCGCCTCTGATTGGTCCGTTGGGTGGCCTAGGCCCAAGGTCGCTCGAAACCTATAAATACAGACGCTGTAAACCGGTATTTTGCCTTCGGGCTGAGCAGCAAATAAAGCTCGTTTGAAGGCCGTCTTTTTTCTTACTTGTTGGGGATCTAAGTTGCGAGAGTTGGGTTCCGATATTTGCGCTCTGATTTTCGTGCAGTTTTGCGATATCGTTGCGTTCGTTCGTGATAGAGATACTGCTCGTGGTCTTTGTGTTCATTCTTGTCTTTCCTCTATCAGGAAGGTCTTAACCGATATTTGGTTCCAACCTACCACCAAAATTTCGTGACGAAAGAGGACATCCCAGGGACCGCAAACACCACTCCCTTTTGGCTTTAGGAATTCATCTGCGTGCCACTTGACTCTCGGAACGCCACGCCGGTTCCCCAGAGGTTTATTGTTCAAGTGTTCTGTGAAGTTGATTTTTGTCTGTACGTCCATGACATCTTAGTCACCATTAAGGACGCTGGACTTCACTTATCACATTTTCAAAGCTGTTCGAATGTTTTGCTCAATTCAGAGTGACGCCAAACCCCTTGAAGGGCATCTTTGGAATGGCCTCCATAAATTTTCTTCGGCACCAAACCGGCCATAATGGTATTCAACCTGCACCCGAAAAAATTAGTACTGCCAAGAATTCTGCAAACCCGCATTCCCTAAAAAGTCTCCGACGTTACGTATGCAATACTAATTACTAGTACCACCTGTTCAGAGTTGTTAAAACCGTTTGCGGACGTTTTGAAAACCAATCCTAAGCACTACCTTTTATCTCCTCAGACTCAGACTGCGTTTCTTGCCGTCAAAGAAGTTTTATTCCAAGCAACAGCATTAACACATGTAGAGGTGAGATTGAACGCTCACCACAAATTCTGAAGACTGACGCATCTCAGTCGGCTGTTGACGTTTTTTTATGGCAGAATGTGAACGGTGAAGTCCAGCCCTTGTCGCTTCTCTAACGAAAACTCCAACCGCGCTTATGTACCTTTTGTAGTGAGTTACTGACCAATCACCTTGCCATTAAACACTCAAAATCTCTTGGCAGATAACAGCTTTATCGTTTTACCGATCACGTACCAAGTGTGTTTGTCTTCCGTTCCCTTCCCGACCGATATTTCCCGACTTCACTTCCCAGTTCACCACCGACATCCGTTTTGTAGGCGGCTCCAGAAATTTTGTCGCCGATGTCTTGTCACTCCACAATGTTGGCCAAACATCTACAAGTGTCATCGATCTTCTTGCCTTCTCAAAATCCCAGGTCAGTGGCCCAAAACGTCGCCACATACGTGCTAACCCCTCTCGGAAACTACGTGGTCTTCCAATAACTCAACCAGGGTGCTCAATTGTGCGCGACATGTTCACTGGTAAACCTCGATCGTTCGTTCATTTCGCGCACCAGTTTGATGTTTTAACCGACTTCATTCTCAATCACATCCAAACATATGCGTCTCAACGAAGCTAGTCAAAGAACGTTAGGTTTGGCTAGGCATTCGTAAGGATGCTCGTAACTGGGCCAAACAGTGTTTGAAATGGCACTAAGGTAAAATACACCGTTATATCATCAGTACTCCGGAATCGTTCGCCCTACCCAATGGACACTTCAAACACGTCCATTTTGATATCACTGATCCCCTCCCTCCTTCTAACGATTACGCATCTAACCTGTGTGGACTGATTCACGAGATGGTCCACTGTCGTTCCTCTGAACAGCACATGGACAAAAGCCATTGCATGCAGCTCTTCAAATTATGAATTCCGAATTTTGGCGCCCGGGACACGATCACTATTGATCGCAAATCTCAGGTCACGTCGGCCCTTTTCTGTTTTTGGATAACGACCAAAACGACCACTGTGTACGATCCATCGTTGAACGGAATGTTCGAAAGGTTCCATTGACCACTAAAACACTTTACTGGCAAAATCGTCCGGTAGCAAGTGGTCTGATCGTCTACCTAATGTTATTTTTGACCTGCGAACGACCGTAAAGTAAGGTGTTGGATGCACCCCGGCAGAACTCGCTCCTGGAGAGTTTCTCTCTGATTCATTGACACCTCTGAATCTTGATGCGATTTAAACCACACGTCCAAAAATCGCATGCGATATATTTATGCTTCACCTCCACAATAAACGTTGCGCCAATAAGAAATCCACCGTGCTCCACGCACTTACTTTTTGTTGTCATTCATGCTGGTTTACTTACGACACATATGCAGCCCCCGCACGACGATCCTTTCGGAGTGTTCAATCGTCAAGACAAATATTTTGACATCACCGGAAACCGAGCATTGACAAATTGAACGTCCAATGGGTTGTAGGCAGAAGTAGAAAGCGTGGGCTTTTGTGAATATCGTATCTCGATTCGCAGAATCTCAAGGTCCTCAGTAATAGGCTGAAAGGGGGAAAAGTTACAGCATCCGAACTAAGGCATTAGATGCTGATCAAGAATGGCCTTGAATATTGTTACGGAGTTAGCAGAAACAACATGGTGGGTAGAGCATTCCAAGCCTTGCAAACACGCAATGAGAAAAAGCTGTCTGCATTCTAGTCTGCTATGTTGGACCTCTAGTTTTAGGGGGTGACCCCTCAGTGTCATGCTATTTCCCTGTTGAGCATCAACCAGCAGGAATTGCTCCACTTTATGGTGGCCACATCACAGCTCCGTGTCAAAAGGAAGCTGAAAGCAATGATACCAGGATGTTGCTAGCCATTTTACATTCGTCTCAACTTTCGGAGAGTTTGAGAATGTGCGCGAAACAATGGTTTCTGGTTACTTTTCGACAAAAACCGCCTGATGCGCGTACTCGCCAAGTTAATACGTGGTGTTTAAAGAACTACGAATGTGCGTGACTTCACACTCATCATACCGTGGCATTAAAGTCGAGTCGGTTCACTCGAGACCAATCACACGGAATGTAACGATGTTCCTGTAGGATAAAAGAGTCGTTGGTAGTGTTTACGGCACGCAAAGGTTTAACGTCGTCAGCGAAGAGTAGTAGCGGTGGAGGGGTGATCACGAGAGCGAGGTCGTTGACGAATGCGTTGAATTTATCAACTGTGTTTGTACACCAGGGTTCCTGTTCATCAGTGGTGTGGACAGCTGGAGTCGGATGTTTATCCGGGTGGCCTGTTGGAACCAGTCCAACAGAATAATACCCAGTCTGTACTCACTATCGAAAACCAATCGACAATGAAAACAAGGACTCAGCGCGTTGACCCTCGTGTATTAGTATCGACCCTGGAAAATAGTGTACAGAGAAGCACGTCAAGCTAGCGAGGCACGGAGCGAGTTGTGTTTTTAGCCCCGGGACGGATATTACAAAAAGGATGGCTTGACTAAAACAAAAGTAGGTAAAAACCAAAATCATCAAAAATGTACAAGTGAATGCGACTATCAAAAATCTCATTTATTACTGGCCGGAATTTTCCCTTTTGGGTGCCAAATTACGAAGAGCAACTGTATCCTTGTGGCCGTTAGTGAAGTGTACGTTAATAAATTGTTGAGTACAATCAAGTAAATGCATTTTTTCCACCAGTGGCTTGAATTTGGATTGGCTAACATACTTGCGATGAACAACAGGACCAGATTCAATGAGACAGGCAGGTATAGTCCTACTGAACGTGGATCTACAAGTATGTGTTGACAGTCTCTTATGCAGAGTAGGGCTGGTCGCGGCACAGGGCGAAGACCTGATAGAACGCGAGGCATCAAGTAGTAAGGTTTCCCATTTTGTAGTAGGAATGCATTGCGATCCTAAAGAACGTGTGGTGGTACGCCAGAAAGTGAAGTGGAGACGCACAAATCGTCCGTTCGTCCGTAGATTGTTAGCAGTGATACGACTAGATGCTATGCCTTTTGTCAAAAGAAATTTCTGAAAATCTGATGATGAGAGAAATGATCCTCTAACGCCGTGCACGTACGACGGTGTCCTGGAGATAGAAAACATCCGGCATAGGCAGTACATTGCTTGAGACGTCGTGATCGATTGACAGCCCATCTGGTACCAGACGAAAGTGTCGCTGTGGGAGATATACCTGCTCAAACGACACTTCCGTGTTCGATAAAAGGAAGCAATCGGTTTGCCCTTTGTGGGACCTATTCCAAAAAGGCTCACACCAAATTCGATGAGTTACCCCATGACGATAGTTCAGAAGAAAACAAACAGCGCAGGAACAAGAAGATGTACAGCTAACAAGCATCCTACGTGTAGCGCGCGGAACTGAAAAGGTGAATAGGTTTGTCGCCAGCGGAAACAGGGCGTGCAATTGGGCTAAACAAACATACCTCATCAGGAAGTGTCAAGAATGCACAACAAAATACCATTAAAAATTAAGCTATTCAAAGGGGTCGCAACACGTTTTGATCAACTGTAACAACAATGGAAACATCGAAAACATCCGTTTCAACGACCAGATGATTTCAGCGATTTGTTCACGGGTTCGAGGTTGGAGACCCAATTCACCCGGATCCAGTCAGTTTGTCCGTTTCGATGTCAGCGGTTTTCTGTTGACCTGAAAGGCAGTCATTGAAAACTGGGTGTAGCACCGCTCTTGGGGTTACAGAGAATACCGAGAACACAGTAAAGTACTAATCTGATAGAAAAGAACAAAATACTAATCTAACAACTTCTTAAGTAAGTGAGAATCTAATAACACTTTGAAACGGTCTCTAGAAGAGCAGCTAACAACCTCTAATGGAAGGTCGTTCCAGTGGTTGATAACCCTGTAAGAGAGAACTGTTGCCTAAGGAAGGTTCGGGGTCGAAGCTTATGGAGCTTCTTGTTGTGACCCCTCCGACTGTTATCGACTACTGGGGTAAAGAATTGCTGCACGAGTCCTGTGCTAAAGAAAAAGTGCGTAAGGATTAAGTCACCGCGGAGTCTTCGAAACTCAAGTGGGTAAAGATCAAGAATTTCAAGACGAGACTCGTAGGAGAAATGCCGCAAGCCAGTGACCATTTTAGTGGCTACTCGCTGGACACGTTCGATGGGTATGTCCTTTTCAAGCCGGTGTATACGACTTGATTAGCATACTCAAGCAGTGGTCGTATGTAGACCCCGTAGAGCGACTGAAAAGCATTCCTGTCTCCCAAGACTCTCAAATCCCTAGGTCTTTTTGAGGTCTACTTTCGCGATATCTATTACACTTTGTGCACCATGTATCACGAATAGGTTCCCGGAGTCTCCTCCGAGCGACATATGCGCACACTTGCTGTCGTTTAGAGGGAGACTCCAGTCATCTGACCAGCACTTAATACGGTCAAGGTCAATCTGTAATGCACTGGGATCACAAGCATTCCAGATTTTTAAATCATCAGCATAAAGGAGGGCGTTGCTAGAAATAAGGTCAGGAAGATCGTTGATATATATTAGAAACAATAACGGACCGAGTACGGATCCTTGAGGAACTCCAGCGGAGATCGGAGAAGGAGAAGAAAGGTCCGATCCGGTTTTTACTCTGAAAGTCCTGTTGCCAAGAAAGGATGCAATCCAGCGGAGAACCTCACCTTGGATGCCATAAGCCTCTAGTTTATGTACAAGAGGACCGTGTGGGACACGGTCAAAGGCTTTGGCAAAGTCGAAGAAGATAGCATCCGAGATATGGCCATTGTCTTTGGCGTCTGTCAGGCTATCCATGAAGATTAGCATATTGGTTATGCATGACCGGTCGGGAAGAAAGCCATGCTGGGTAGAGGAGAAAAGGTTATTGGAGAAGAAATGCTTAAGGATGGCGCGTTTTAACAGACGCTCCATTACCTTGCATGGGATGCTGGTGAGGCTGATCGGCCGATAACTAGCAGGGGAGTGACGATCGCCTGCCTTAAATATAGGTGTGACAATGGCCTCTTTCCATGCCTCCGGAAGAGTGCTGGTCCGAAGTGTCTGTTTAAACAGACCATGGAGGGGCACCGCCTGAAACAAGGGCCGCTTCTTTGAAGAACCATTGGGTCAGTTGTAATGATGATTGTATGCAATCAAATTCCCTTTTCGCACTTTCAAAGGCGGTTTAAGCTCCGGTTGCTAACTGAAGTGCTCTGTTACCTAGCAGAGGATGTAACTTTTCAGAAAACCCAGCGATCCATTGAAAGTAACAGGGAAACATCCCAACAGCTCGTTGCTGTGACCTTATATCTTTGGGCGGAGCTAGATTTCGAAGTGGTTCGGGACCATCAAGACCCAGCTTAATAATCCTATAATCACCTCGTGACAGAGTAACTCGTTGCACTCCAAAAGAATTCCCACATTTGGAGACATTGAACTTTATACCGGAAGCTTGGGCTGTTTCCACAAAGTTGAGCAGATTGTTATCATGTTCATCGGCAGATTTTCCGAACATCGCTACATCGTCTATATAGGCAAATGGGCATGGACACTCAGCTCACATTATCATCTCATCGACTATGCCTCAAAAACGTGTCGTTTCATTAGTGACAACAAATGGAATACGATGAATTTGGTACAAGTTCGCTTGCACCTTGCGGATAAGCAGCACGTGCTGGATTGTGAGAACCAAAGGCATGAAGGGAAATGTGGAAAAAATGTCAGCCTGGAAGAAACCCATATCACATAACACGAGCTTAGAATCTACGCATATGCGCCGCACTGAAAAAAATGTCACTGTTGTGGAAGCCATCCAGAGACGGGCCACTTAGTTGGCTGAGGGGTTTATGCTCCTTGTCGTATGAAGACCGTCTGTCGAAACTAGAACTATTCCCCAGTCTTCAGACGTTTGAGAGGCAACCTAATATTAACGGACGAAACCCTACGCTGCTCGAGTCATTCCACCAAAATCATTTTGCACTCGCCGGCACGGCAACTCTCAGGAGCCAAAAGTACGAGGTCTCTATACCATGCAGACGGCATGGTTTTGATGTCCGAGTGTGTTCGACACGGAACGCACTTGCAGCGAATAGTTTTATGACAGCATTACTGGATGTCGTATTGGTGCGTACGTGCACTAAGTAAACGCTTTCCCAGGTATACACAATGAATACCAGACGCGAAATAAGAATACAAATAATTGCGGAGACCGAAGTACATTACACGATAACTACAATAGGTTTCAATAAGCTCTAAACGACAGTGATACGCGAGGGTAGCCAGGAAGCCAGAAGAGTGCATGTGGCGCTGTTCGCGCGTATAGGCCGGCGAGCATGCAAACAAACAAACGCAATCACACGCAGCAAGCAGACGGCAGACACGTATTCTTACGATCTCCAGTACAGTGTGATTTAAGATTTTGGGGAAGAATTTTGCAGATCGTACAGCAGGCAGACCGGGGTTATTTCGAAGTTTGTACACCTTCAAGTTGCAGCCAACTAACGGCAGTATTCCAAGATGGCTATGTGCAGTCGGGCACATACAGCCACATCTACCTTCATTTTTGTCATTTTCTTCTCGTCTCTTCTCATTTCCCCCTACCTTCTCTCTACAGCCTTCCCATTCCGCTGTTATACAACAAGACGGTGCGACCACTTTAGGTGTTCGGCTGCTGCTAACTGCTCTGACATTCAACACACCTCATGTACTATCACCATTTCAGCGGTTCACGTGGTTGGTGCGGGTGGACTGCAGTCAAACGGGGAGAGAATTTGTTGTTAAACCACAAACCCAGTACTGTAGTATGAGAGCCACGCGTGGACGTGATACTCCCTCTCCCAATCATATCGTCAGAATACTGGAGTCGAATGGAATTTTTGTTCCGGCAAAGATGTCGGCGCGAAACAACTGGTATGCTTCATTGTTGATAACTGATCATTTCCATAAGCATACGCGCCTCACTCGACTCAGGGCGCCAACTCTGAGTGGACTGGTTGCCCAAATGATGCAAACCATCCTACATCCGGATATTCGCGAAACAAGTGAATTATACGGGAATCAACCAGAGGATTGCTTTGCGGGAGAGCCAGACTTTGGCGGTTATGAGGGGTAGGTTGTTCTCTTCGTTTTATATCTACTCGTTTAACAACAGATTCTCTCCCCGTTTGACTGCAGTCCACCCGCACCAACCACGTGAACCGCTGAAATGGTGATAGTACATGAGGTGTGTTGAATGTCAGAGCAGTTAGCAGCAGCCGAACACCTAAAGTGGTCGCACCGTCTTGTTGTATAACAGCGGAATGGGAAGGCTGTAGAGAGAAGGTAGGGGGAAATGAGAAGAGACGAGAAGAAAATGACAAAAATGAAGGTAGATGTGGCTGTATGTGCCCGACTGCACATAGCCATCTTGGAATACTGCCGTTAGTTGGCTGCAACTTGAAGGTGTACAAACTTCGAAATAACCCCGGTCTGCCTGCTGTACGATCTGCAAAATTCTTCCCCAAAATCTTAAATCACACTGTACTGGAGATCGTAAGAATACGTGTCTGCCGTCTGCTTGCTGCGTGTGATTGCGTTTGTTTGTTTGCATGCTCGCCGGCCTATACGCGCGAACAGCGCCACATGCACTCTTCTGGCTTCCTGGCTACCCTCGCGTATCACTGTCGTTTAGAGCTTATTGAAACCTATGTAGTTATCGTGTAATGTATCTTCGGTCCCTCGCAATTATTTGTATCTTTAGTTCGTGTTTGGTATTCATTGTGTATACCTGGGAAAGCGTTTACTTAGTGCACGTACGCACCAATACGACATCCAGTAATGCTGTCATAAAACTATTCGCTGCAAGTGCGTTCCGTGTCGAACACACTCGGACATCAAAACCATGCCGTCTGCATGGTATAGAGACCTCGTACTTTTGGCTCCTGAGAGTTGCCGTGCCGGCGAGTGCAAAATGATTTTGGTGGAATGACTCGAGCAGCGTAGGGTTTCGTCCGTTAATATAAGGTTGCCTCTCAAACGTCTGAAGACTGGGGAATAGTTCTAGTTTCGACAGACGGTCTTCATACGACAAGGAGCATAAACCCCTCAGCCAACTAAGTGGCCCGTCTCTGGATGGCTTCCACAACAGTGACATTTTTTTCAGTGCGGCGCATATGCCTGAATGTTGACTTCTAGCAGTGGCCTCACCAGTGTGCTTTAGGTAAGGGAAAATCTCTCGACAGGAAATTCTCTAGAATCTCACTTACTGTATTCAGCCCTCTCCTGGCTTTCTTAGCCGACAACAGAATGT
>LOND01000869.1:88099-99816 GCA_014220965.1 Paragonimus kellicotti | reverse complement strand
AATGAAGAACAGGCGACTCCGGGAGACGATGACGTCGATCGCGTCGACGTACTGGTCGGCTAGTTTCACTGACCCTTATGGGAGAAGGGACGAGGACTGCTGTAGAAGTGAGCACGACTGCCAAAGTTCTGGTTGTACCAGCATTGGTCGACCTTGACATTCCCGGTGGGCACTCGTCGCCTTCTAGAACCCAACTGGAGGGCTCTTCTGTTGAACTTATGTGAGGTCAAATGCGAGCGTGAGCGTCGAGTGCTGAGTACCTCGATCTGACGTGTGAGCTCGTTCTCATGGTCTGTCAGGAGTGCGAGTGTCGACCGCGCCGGCGCTGGCACGCATACTTGAGAAACCCGTTACCTATATGTCTTCCAGATACGGGCGGCGGTATCGGCCCAGCCAATACGTGTCGTTTATCCGGGCGAATATGCTCATTTATGGTTGGTTAATGGCATTGTGAATGTTGTTACTAACCTGGCGGCTACACCATGTGACGTCCGTTGGAATCCTGCTGGAAGTAAATTATTTGTCATCAACCAGTCCAGGAAAATGTTCACAATGTGGCCTGTGCTTTGTCGCCTGAATGAACCGATCGTAACCGAACCGTTTGTAGTTGGTGTGTATGAGGGAGAAGCAAAGCGGAAGATGTCAAAGTATATCTTCCGGACGTATTGTAAGAGTTGCATTATGTGCTATGCAATAACATACTTGTTAACAATGTTCTAGTTGCTGTCTGCTTAAGAGTGATAATGTGTGATACACCGGCTCGCTCGTATATTAAAGAGGTACGGGGGAACGGTGCATGGGGCGGCTGTGATAAGCGCGACCAACAAGGAGTACATTGCGGAACGAAAGTCACGTTTCACGCAGCAAACCGGTTCTCTTCGAACGGACGCATCGTTTCGCATCGCACGCCGTACATCCCTGTCCCCGTTTATGTCGCTGCCGGTCGATATGATCTCCACTTTCCCCATTGACTATATGCACTCCAGTGTGTCTGGGCGTTTTCCGTCGTATGATTGATGACTGGACATCAAGACCAGTTGTAAGAAACGTTCGCATAGCCTCACAAGCCCTCTAACGCCTACATGAACCGATTTTGAAATGTTGGAAGAACCTATCTTGCAGATTCCCCCGCAAGTTCCGCGAACCGACAGATTTTAAGACCTGGAAGGCTACGGAGTGCCGACAATTTCTATTATATATCGGACCGGTGGCCCTGCGCAATATTTTGGACGATGATAAGTATTGCAACTTTTTAGATTTGTCTGCAGCTATATATATTTTGTGTCACCTTAACTTCAGCGTTGATCACCCAAACAACGTTGCACTTAGTAATGATATTCCGGGCACAGTTGTCGAAGTATGTAACCACAGCTCTGAAGTTTGCACTGTGAAAGATCGTCCCTTCACCACGTTTCGACACCCCCTCCTTCACCCACACGTTTTCCTCTCACCATTTACATATGTTTATTGTCAATGATTTATCACCAGGCCGTTTTATAGCAACTAAAGGTTTGCTCTTCCCGTTTTACTCTCACCTTTTGTTTTCGTACTCATTTTGCATTCCTGTGAATAACAAGTCATTTGAAGATGAACAAAGTTGCGCTTAAAACTGACGGCATGCAACTCATTTCGCTTTACGGTCGATTGCATGTCACTTGTACCGGTTAATGAACTTCCACTACGGATCTACAGGAGGATGGCAAACAATGTTGCGCGGCTCTAATTTTCACGTGGAAAGGCGGTGGTAAAGCATCATGACCAATTTACCCGTCCCGTCAGTTTATCACAGTTGTGGCGGATCACTGGATTCCCCACTGGACTATGCAAAGATATCTGTCAGAGTAATCAGCACAACAGACAATGAGTATGTGATTGTCTTGTGTTGTTGGACGACTATCTGCAAGCCCGTCATTACGCTGAGAAGGCGAAGGTCACATCTGACGTGGAATTGTCTGATGTAACTCTGTGAGTTGGGAAACGGAGTCAAAGGTCTAGGAAAGCTAATGTGTCTTTAACCCCCATTGGCTCTTAGCAAACGTCTCGAGAAGCTTCTGTCACGGTCCTCATCCGAGAACTCCCACAGTTATTCACCCGTGCACGTTACCAGTGTCACAGCTGCACCATATCCGACATCCGTCGAGGGAACAGGAGGCTCTTCGGGAAAGCAGGAGTGCTACGCACTCGCGCCTGAAGCCGATGAGCGTCATATCTGCAAATCTACTGTTTCTTCGCTGCATGAGAGGCCAACGGATCACAGCTGGCAGTTAAAATGACGTATGCGGAGTAAAAAATTAAATCGCCCTCATGGATTCCATCTTACTACGGTGTCATGGAAGGGCAGCGGGGTGTAATAGGATTGTAATATATTTTGAACGGAAAAACTATTCTATCTGGGGAAATGAATCCGGAGACAGGACGAGATGAAGTAAACAGGTGGATGGACTGTTGGTTTTACGACGCCTTCAACGGTAGTGGAAGGTATCGACTGAGAAAACCAAATATAGCAACGGGAGTAGTCATCTAATGAATGCTGTGAACACACCTTAAATCTTCTTCCATTGCACTGCCATGTAGCATGAGTGTTTAGAAGCAATAAGGGTGACGTGATTAGAATATTTGTGAATCTCACCTCTTATAATATCTTACCTTGCGGCATGTCATGCGTTTTCCAATGAACGTGATTTTCAACGGCCTTAAGTGTTGCACACCATAAGTCGTAATCATCTGTGTTATCATGTGGCATATGGACGAGTTTGGAAATAATGTGTCTCATTGTTCGTGTGGATATGCATCGCCTCAAATTTTTTGCTTGCGTTTGGTTCCTTTGTTGTATTTGATGTTTTCAAGCGGTGGGTCGAGTGCACATATTTCCTCGTTTTATTGCAGACACCAGCCTCATACGGAAGGATGAAATGTACGCGAGAACATTTCACTCTGTGTACTTTATTCACTGCAATAAACCACTCTTTTTCATTCCTGATGTGTTTTACTTCCACGATGGAATGCGATTTTTCCCGGAAATTCTTGACAAATAACCTCGTCTGAAATTAACTTAAGGTTGAATTGCGTTGTTTCAGGTTAATGTAGGAAAGATTTGAGAAACGAGAAATGGGTCAGTCGGAAAATATTATGTTAGCTTGTTAGGGCTGCGTTAGGGATTGTGTCACAGATCCGTTTCAAGTTTCTAAATGATCTCCGGATTGGTCCATTAGAGGAAGTTAGGAATTTCACGTAATTGGCCCCCAATTCTGTTAGCAAAGCCTCTAGCTTTCTAGGCTAATTTACGTGTCGGTGCCGTTTATAATATTATTAGAGCCCTCCTGTATATTTTCTGTAATAAATATTCGGTCTCTATTTTCAACGGACCTTTTTACATTTCGCGTCTGGTAAATTCGTACCCGGGAAAAATACTTAGACAACCGCGCACTAAATTGGTGAGCCCGTTGGAATATTTTTTCTCCACAGGCATATATTTTGCATAACTGTGAGTTACTTTTTCATATATCACATATATTCACTTCTTTCTCTCGATGCATTATCCATTCTGCTATAGTAAAGGCTCAGCCTTACGTTTTGCCAAACGCCTCGGTCAATGCATTAGCCATACCATTTACACCCTTTCGAGAGAGTAATCCTAAGTCGTGGCCCACTCAGTTAGAAGCCACATCCGCGCAACGGCAAATTTGTTCAGAGCTAACCCGTTTCCACCACGTAGTTGTGGCACTGCCGTCCACGTCGTTGACGAGGCGGACGACAGTTTACAGCTACTGGACTCCACGAAACCCTACGAGCAACTAAAACTAGCCGTAATTAAGCAGTTGGTTTGTCAGACCGCCAACGTATTTCTCAGCTTCCTGAGCAAGACTGAGCTCGGTGACCGTAAACCATCGCCAACCGGCCGCAAGCAACAGTTAGCAGGCACTACACATGCAGAGGGGCTCTACTCGGAGAAATGTGGCTCCAGCGTTTGCCTGAGGATATGCAGAACATCCTTATCGCAAATCCGCTGGGCACCTTGTCAACTTTGGCCAATACTGCCGACCGGATTGGTGAAACATACGGAACCACTGTTTCTCAACTCGCCTAGAGTGGTCAGAGCGAGACTGCTACTTTGACTGTTCAAGTTGCTAGCCTACTAAGCAACTTCAGATTTTGGCAACACAGTGTTCCAGGTCACCCTCGACTGTACCCACTCGACGGCATAATAGCCGTTAATGGTCGCATGCACACCATCAGTCGCCATTGAACGCCAAACGCAATCATTACTGGTATCATGAACAGTTTGGCAGGAACGCCCGATGATGCCCACATCCTTGCACGTTCGGTGCAGTCAGTGAACCGGGCAGCCAAATTCCCAGGGCTACTGATGTAGCTCATCTCTCTGGTCGTTTGTTCATTCTATAATATCACAAGTCAGGGAGCCGCTACCTTATCGATGCAGGTGCTGACGTCAGCTAGATCACACTTGGAACACGCGACTTGAACAGATCGATCACTTCTAACCTTCGCGCGGCCAATGGAAGCACTATTAAAGTGTTCGGTCAGCGCTCTCGCACACTTAACTTAGGTTTCGTAGGCCCTTCCGCTAGACCTTCGCGATCGCCAACGTCCAAATGGACAATAATCGGCATCGATCTTTTTCAACCCCTGAACCTTTTGGTAGACTCCAGACGATGTCGTCTGGTCGACCAAATGACGCAGCTTACCGCTACCGTGATTCTAACCCATAAAGTACCATTCAGTCCTGTTTATCCGAGCTCTATGAAGTTAAATTTTCCTTGCAGTTTCAAGCCAACAAGCATTCAGCTGTATTTTAACAGTCTTCATCTTCACATGTTCATCGAGGCACCACATATTCACGACAGGTCCGCCGGTGTTCGTCAAAGCTCGCAAGTTGACATGGGACAAGTTAAAAATAGCTGAGCTTGAACACACGTTGGAGCTTGGAATCATCCGTCTGTCCCGTAGCCCCTGGGCCTCACCATTCAACATGGTCACTGAAGCGTCGGGGGAACAGCGCCCATTTGGAGATTATCGTTCGCTAAACAACGCCACGGTACATAACAGGTACCCAATGTTGCATATTCAGGATATCACGGCTAGCCTTCATGGTATCCATGTGTTCTCAAAAATCGGTATAGTGCATTCCTTTCACCAGATCCGGGTTGCGGACGAGGAGGACGCGAAAACAGCTGCCGCCACATTAATCGGCTTATTCGAATTTCCACGTATGCCATTTGGTTCACTTCGGCAGATTAGCGACTTCTGATATAACGGTCAATGCGGACAAATGCGCTTTTGGCGAGCCTGTAGTAGACTTCCTAGAACACCACGTTGATCAACATGGTCTTCAACCGTCGATCGATAAGATGAGAATAATCCGCGACTTCCCCTTTCCTACAACTCTCGCTGCCGTCCGTCAGTTTAACGGAATGTTCAGCTATTATAGACGGTTTCATTCCACACTGTGCTCAGCTTGTGCAGCCTTCAACCAACTTACCCCGCGGCTGTGCCAACGGAGACGTAGAAAAATAGGCGACAGCCATTAAATCGTCCGATCGAATTTGGGTTGCGTTAGCTGCCGCCGTCTTGTTACACCATTCCGAAGTAGCCGCTAAAATAAGTATAGCTGTTGACTCGTCAGGCACGACGGTCGGCGCCGTGTTTCACTCGTTCGTCATTGGACTCAGAAAACTACCCGTTTTCTTCTCCAGATGCATGCTTCCGACTAAAACAAATTATAACACTTCGGCCATTAATTGTTGGCAATCCGCCCGGTCGTTCGGCACCTACGACGTGTCCTCGAAGGAAACCAGTTTGTGATTTTCACCAACCACAAACCGTTGGTTTTGCCTTCCGCAGTAGGTCCGACAGACATTCGCCCCGCGAAGTTCGACATTTGGACTTCGTATCTCAATTTACGTCAGATATACGCCACGTTTCTGATAACGATAAATTTGTAGCTGATGCTTCATCCAGAGTGTCGACACTATACGGACACGACTCAATCGACTTAAACGTTATATCCAATGCATAACACTCAGAAACTGATTCCCACGTTTCCTGCCAACAGTCAGCCCTAAATCTAACGGATTAGTCTTTACCGGCATATACAGGTACTGTTCTTTGTGACACTTCCACTGGATATCCAAGTTCAGTAGTTCCTATTCCTTACCGACGACGTGTTTTCGAAATGCCACACAACATCACCTATCCTGAAATTCGGGTGATGGCCAAGCTCATTTCCGATAGGTACGTTTGGACCCGGTATGCAAAAGGACGTCAGAAACTGGGCGCGCGCTTGTTTAGCCTGTCAACAGGCTAAAATTCATCGTCACGTATCAGCTCGATAGGCCGATATCAACTACTTCCTGTCGTCTGTCACACGTGCACATCGGCATCGTTGGTGCTGTGCCACCGTCCGAGCAGTTCGCGACATTTTCAACTTTTTGACGTTCTGGAACAACCGAAGAAGTCCTGCGCTGGAGTTTGCTCAATTCTTCGCCGGATTTTGGAAGTTCCCGTCCTCCCTTGCCCGAGCCGAACTGCTTCAAAATTTTTCCGTAGCCAATTATGTCAAATAATGGCGGAATCCCTCGAAGATGCATTTGCACGTATTTCCCGGCATGACCTTGAAATATTTGAAATATCGTCCCCACATAACCTTGTATAAGAGAAATTAGTATAACATTTAATCTTTGGAACAGAATCTGAGGAATGAGCGAACTATTTCTCTTACTGATGTGTGTATCAAACTTCGTAAACCGCAACCTACCTCTGTCTGATTATGCATTCTTTTGTCAGCAGACTTCATGTTTGTCTTACAATGTAAACATTTGTTGATTTGTAACGCCTGTAATTATCTGTCATGATCGCGCACATCCGAGCGTGTCTCTCACGAATGCGTTGAGAATATATATTATTATTATTACGTCCTGTATTCTCATGATGGTCAGTTGCTTCATTTGATAGCCCAAAGCTGCTGCAATACCCAGCGTTGCCGTCGAAACAATCTCATGTGCTTCCATTGAACGTTGGGTTGTATCGCATGGTTGCCCCGCCATTGTGACAATCGACCACGGTCAGCAACTTCAAATTGGTAGCTTCGCAGAAACGCTGCATGCTTTATGATGCCACACACCCCCGCAATGCGGCTCACCATCCAGCTGCCAGTGGGATGGTTGAACACTTTCATCGGCAAGTGGAACTAGTGCGTATTGCGGCCGGGTCCATCCGCTGGGCAGAAGCCCTGCCAATGGTGATACTCGGTGTCCATGTGGCCCTCAAGGTCGACCTTCAAGTTTTTGCCGCCGAAATCCTTGACGGCCAACCACTACGTTTGCCTGGGAGTTATTTCTTCATCGTCACTGACCACTATAAATACGATGCCACATTCGCCGAATAACTCGCCGTCCAGATGCGTCGTTTCCCTTCGACGGGCACCCGGCAACAAACAGCGGGCTTTGCAGTCGCCACGCCCTCCATCATTGTACGCAATTCTTCGTACGTGGGGATGTGCAGCAACGTCCTCTAAGACGTCCATACGAGGGACTTTTCAAGGCGCTTCAGGGACATGGCCGGGTGCATTTCATAGATCGCTTAGGCAAACGGGCGACTGTATCCACCAACCACCTCAAACCAGCCTACTATGAAGTAACTGACACGTCCTTGAAGTCGGGTTCTCCTTCGTACGCTATCCAACCCATGCTTATTGACTCTCACATCAGCAGCGCTGATGAACCGGTCATGGAACCCCTGATGAGTACGCACTCGTCATCGATAAGTATTCGTTCCGGAAGCAAAGTACATTGGCCGTAGAACGGTAGGAGTGTATGCACCGACAAAATCGCAACAAAGTTTTGAAAACGAAAAGTGGGTGATGTGGTCCAGGTTATTTATGCAACCGTTCGTTTATTTTCTGCGTAGTTTAGTAGAGGACTTGGTTTATTTTTGCATCCATACTCAGTCGATTTCGTTTTATTTTATGTCGCACGTTTCATCCGAGTCCGGCGTGATGCATGTAGCACCATCCATCTTGATCATCTCCGATTTCTTATTTGCTGTCGTCCGCTAAAGTTCGGCGGACGCCTTAACTGGAACAATTTTTTGGTGTTGTTTTGACGGCTTTAAAGCAGAAGGATCGAATAGGAGCTCGCTAGGAACTGCGGATATTGATGAATCTCCACTTGCGGCGTCTGGGAAGTTCCGTGCCAATCGCAGACTGACTGGATATCGGCTGGCATACTCTGGACCAGATCAAGCCAAGGGTGGCTGGTCCCAGTTATCCTAACCAAGATCGAAGGACTATTTTCGCGGTAACCTTTTAGGGGGAGCTGTGCGGCGACCTGGAGATCTCACTGGTCGTTTTGCGTTGTGGCGTGAAAAATTGTCCCAAAACTCATAGGTGCATACTAGGCTATTATGAAAGACTGCACGACGCATGCTGTCCGGCTGTTCGTCTGCATGCAATGTGACTTTGGTGCGAGCCCGCACCATACTCTCTTTCTGTTAAGCCGCTCGTCGACGGCCAATCGCTAGCTCTTCGAACTAACATACGTGTTGGTGCCACTTCTAGTGCTATTAGAGCCCTCATGTATATTTCCTGTAATAAATATTCGGTCTCTATTCTCAAAGGCCTTTTTACATTTCGCGTCTGGTAAATTCGTACCTGAGAAAACGACTTAGTGCGCCGTGCACTAAACCAGCATTTCCACCGCTGGGAAAGAACTTGCTGAGTGCCACGCACCCAATTTTTGAGGTGCTTGTGAGTGCTCTCTGAATATAACTGACAATGTTAGATGTTCTCTAATAGACAGCAAATCAGTCTGAAATGTTGCAATGAACCCTTGAGGCTAAAGATGCCTGGTCAATGTTGTCAAACTATCTCATTGTCCAGCTTCGAGACTGGGTTGTTTCAAGTGATACTATTGGAGCTGACGTCGGTCGGCAGTTACTAATTCCGGGAGAACGACTGTCTAGGCTGCCGTCGGATGCGAGAAATTTTATGGAAACTTCGCGGACATCCTTAATACTTGACTAGCATCCCTGTGAATATACGCATTTCGGTCCGGTTAATGGCAAGGCGCAAGCGTTAGCATATCGTCAGGTGCGCAAATTAGTCGCCACTGCAACAGACCTGAATACTGATGGCTTGCAAGCGACCTTATCGAGACAGTGCATGTTGTGGCCTATCTGATGCCGTATATGCGAGCCATTTGTGCTCCAGCCTTTCATTGTTGGCATCTACGGTGAAAACGGTCAACCTGGAGGACGTTAGCTTCTATCTTGTGGACATTGATGATGAACTGTTTGGTGTGTTATCAGCCGGATTACTGTTTGTGGGGATCAACGTCAGCGTTAGCCTGAAGGCTATAACATGTGATACACCAACTCGTACGTTTGTTAAACGAATACGCATCCACGGTGCTTATTATGGCTGTGAGAAATGTAACCAAAAAGGACTGTACTTCAACCGAAAGGTGTCATTTACCCTACGTGCAGCTTCCGCAAAAACCGATGTCACATTTGGCGCCTCGCGTCCAGCGACTGCCACTCCTTACGCTTCCTTCCCTCTTGGTGTAAAATACTGCCTTCCAATAGACTACATGCATTCTGTGTGCTTGGGCGTGGTCCGTCGGTTGATCAGCAACTGGACCTCGGGGTCTCTTTCACTGAACGCTCGCATCAGTTCCCAAGCGATCAACCGAATTCAATGCCAGAATGCTGCAGTGCCAAACAAGCTGGACCTGTGATTTTCCTTAGCAAATGCAGTGGGCCACTTAACTCAGGTTATGGAAGGCAACCGAATGTAGACGGTTCTAGTTTTTTCTATACCCTGTTGTTTTGAGTGGTATTCAGGACGATGCAAAGTACAAAACTTTTAGATGTTTCTGTAGCAATTTTTATTTGTTGTCATTATTCTTTCCACTGTGCGTGTGATGACTTGTCTTAGCAGCCCTTCACTATGTCCATTTGCAATTTTTTACAGTTGTGTGGTCAAGGTGAGATGATGTGTAATGTACATTCGTTAGTTGATCCCGCTGCCCCTGTCTTAAACCACGGTACTCTCGACCAGTTTTCCGCATTCCCATTTGAATCGTTTCATGTACAAACTGAAGTCTATGATTCACGGTCCGACTAAACCTGTTAGTCAGATTTATAGGCGGTGGTCTGAGCGCATGCTCGTGATAGCTGTGCGTGGTCGTCCAATCTTGCATTCAGATAGCGGTCGGCCAGTAAACAACTCAGCAGTTCGTCACTGACCACCTTTTTCAAGGAACAATATTTTTTTACAGATGTGGCTCCCAATAATGTTGTGATAACTAGTAACTACACTTTCCCTGTTGAAAACATATTTCACCCTAAAACTCTGGATCGGGCAGTTTTTAGATTTCGCAGGAAATGAGTTCAAAGCTTATAGGGCATTGCACATATTTCCACATTTTATATTTGTTTATACTCAGTCTACATCAGTTTTCTTTGTATGAAATGAATAAAATTTCCTCGAGTTGATTCGACTAAACAACTCTTGTCTTCTTGGTACTCCTAGTCGGCTAAGAACGGAATTGTCTACAGCGAGGCATTCAGCGAAAGCAGTTTGAACCAACTTATCGTAATTATGCTTCCGTGAAGACCTAGTCACCCACAAGGTCGTACCAAAAGAAGAACGGTGAATTTGACAGGAATCTCTGTTTTATCAAACATTTCTGGATATGCTAAAGGCAAAATTTCGGGTAAAGTACGTACAGTTCATCAATTATAAATAAGCAGTGATAATGTAAAAATTAGAATACATCCCATAGGTAACAAATGAACCAGTTTGGTGATGAAAAAGTTTTTTACCATATTTGCCAAAACGACCCACCATTGACTTTAGTCCTTTCTTCAAGTCTCATAAACACATTCGTTGCAATTTTCACGTTGACCTACGTCATCCCATAACCTGAGAGTGCTTCATTTTGCGGCGTTTTGAAGATGTGGTCGAAATGGAAATATACGACCATACAATGTTGGCATTGCATTTCAACAAGAACACTAACACATTTGATGGTGAAACATGTATGACAACGTTTCCAGCTTCCTTGCCTCTAAATTGTATCCATACTACTTCTCTATTTTGCAGAATTTCAGGTTGATAGTGGTGGATGGAACGTTTCTCCTAGAAATCGTTGAAAGTGAAATTACGATATGTCTGTTTCCATCTTCAGTGTGTGTGGAACGGCGCTAAACAGGTTATCGTGTTTCAAGTTGAACATCACCCACAATTGATCGCAGCTGTCGCATTCCCATAGACTTTCCAGTCGGCCCCTTTCGAAAAGAAGCACTAGACTCGAGTTTCGCTCTCATTAGAGCTCGTCAGTAGTGCATATCCTTGCCACTGCCGGGACTAGAACTCCGGCCATGCTTTCATGAGGCAACCGTGTTTACCACTGCGCCATTGACCTCACATTAGGCACGACCGAATTATCATATGTGAACGCTCAACCACTTTCGCTTGTGAGTAATGATCAGGTTGCCCGATCGTTTTGATAGGGTATCAAGTCTCACTCCATAATCGAGGATCATCAGAAGTAAATTCTATTCACTCTACTGCATTGTTTCCAACTAGATTGAGGTCGCGTGTCGTTCATACGAAACAGTATACGGAAACAGATGAACTCAAGCTGCCTGCCGATCGCTGGGAGGTACATGTGGGCAATTATCCGTTTTGAGGGATT
>LOND01000869.1:65881-76904 GCA_014220965.1 Paragonimus kellicotti | reverse complement strand
AAAAGGACATCAGAAGATACACGAAGTTTGAAGATAGACATCATGTTTAACGACGCAATATAGCTGTCCAGGACCTTTTTAAAACGCTGGATGTTGTTACCAACTCCGACACAGCGGACTCTGACTAACAGTAGTCAATGGATGAGTGTTTTTGAGGCACTCAAAATGCTAACTATCAGATCCAGCTGGTGCAAAGTTTCGGTGAGCTCTTCATACTTACTGTGTAGTTTTGCCATTGCAGCCTCTAAGTCAGTTATTTTTCTAACCTGATCTGAAAATACATCGGTTATAGGAACTGAACACAACTTCGTGTTGTCACTTCCTTGTGAGGGGTTAATATTGGCCGCTGAGATAACCGTTTTAGCGGCAGATTCCGGCTGCTTAGCAACGGCAGGAAATGAAGTAGGTGTTGGACGTGGTGTCTGGAGATTTTACGCCTCTCTTTTTGTCATCATGCCTTTTTTGCATGAGGCTGATCGCGTGGCGACCGACAATTTTTGAAGCCTAGCTGACTTAGTAGGCATTATTGTATGATATCCTTTCAAAATTACTGATATATGATCAAAACGTTTCAGAGTAATTAACGGTAACAGAATTGATCGAATAGTATGCTAATTTGAGCGGTTAAATGATATAAACGTAATACACATTTGCACGCAATAATAACTGGCCTTTTTCCAAACACGCCCGTGTAGTTGACGTCGTACCAAGCATAAGTGCGCCATTCTTGCACAAAGCGATGTTGCCCATCCCGGCAACCGCACGAACAATCGGCTGGGGAGTGTCAGCGGAGGGTTGAGAAAGAGGACGCACCTGAAAGACTGCCTAACCACTGCCATTGAAAGACTAGGTTTCACGGCGATTGGCCAATGTGAGAATTTGAATTGGAAACGACCTACGGATGCCATCGTTGTGAAGTTGTGTATCTTGACTTGTTCATCAAGAACATTCTTCTTCAAACGACCACATTTCTGAGTAACCTGATCCAGAAAAATCTGAACGAACGAACCTCACAACAGCCAACTACAAGGTAGATGGTTCCACAGTAATCCCCTTGAACGCTTCGGTCGCCTGTGCAACATGTTATCGACGTTTTCGGTGTGGGTGACATTTGAGACACCTGTGAATTTCGTCTTTACCGTTCATTGTTTGGTTTCACTAGTAAGGTAGGACAAATGGATGGAATAGTAATAAGTGTTTAAGCATGAAGTACTGTTTGGCTTTACTTGTGACGTTAGGCAAATGGATGGAGCAGTTATGTGTGTTCAAGCAGAGGATGCCCTTCGATGTCGTTCATTTAGCAGGACACTGGTAGCATTCAAGCGTACGTCACACTCAATTGGTTCCACCATTAACTGTTTAGTTAGGTTACGTTAACCGAATATTTCATATGTGAGACTTTTCCCTTTCGATACGTATCCGTAAACAAACCAGTAAACACGGCCATGTCATCAGTGTCATTCGGAAGTCTCACGGGTGTTTTTCACAGTCTTAATGAGGTCTTTGTTTTACACTACATTGGCGTTAACAGTAACTTTGCCTTGACTTTCACGTCAATTTTGCTGCGAAACCTTTACACTTTTGGTAGCAATGAATTGCCATCCATGCCAAATTTAACCAAGAGATTACCACAAACGTGCATAGTTGTGGCATGTGATGCTGCGTGGAAAAATAATTACTACAATGTCTCATAGAAAGCTCAGTCTGCACGACCCAACAACAGTTTTATCATCGGAATGAAGATCAAAATTTCTTGTTTAGCTGGACCCCAATTTTAAGAAAAGTATACTTTTCCACTTCTATACGATTGAACTTCATTGTATCCGACCATAAATTTTGCGATTTAACGTAATTTCACAATTCCGTTAAATTTTTTCAATCTTCTGCAACATTACTGAAAGTCAATCACAGGAAGGCACACACAATATCCATCGTTTGCGAATCGAAACACACGAGGTCTGCCTAGCAAGAGGAAGAAGTCACGAGCCAATAGGAAGCATGCATAAACAGCAACACAGATGCCGAGACTCCATTCATATCGTGTCTTTGTCCATGTATACAGGGGCGCCACGGTTAGGAAAAGAAACACCAATCATAATTCGTCTCACGTCCACTGACCACCGCACTCGTGCCCTTATTGGTCCTCCTCCTTGGCCCAATAAACAAACGCGGCCGGCTTGTTTGTTCAGGGACCCGAAAGGAAGCGGAAAGGAGTGTGTGTGGTCAAAAAGGATGGCGTCACACCGCATGCCATTTCACGTTATACGAGTCAGTTCCTTGGTTTAATTTTTTATACAGCGTTTTATTATTACTGGTCGTATTGTATATTTTGTTACATAGTAGGTCTGACTGAATTTTCATATTTGTTAACCTACTCTATATTCCCGTTTTTTGCATATTACAAGCTATCGAGTGTCTACCATATCTGGCGAAGATACCAAGCCCCTAGATTTGCATACTGTAGGCGCAGTTACCTTAACAGTTCCTCCTTTCTTGGAGATGGACCCACTACTGTGGTTTGTCTATCTTGAGGCCGAGTTTGTCAACAATCGAATTTCGTCTGACCAGGCGAAGTTCAGTCAGTTAGTGTCCAGGCTTCCAAAGGAAGTCACAATGCAACTGCGTGACGTCCTCCTTACTCAGCCTCCGGAACATCGCTACGACACCCTTAAGGAGGCCGTAATTAAGCGGGTAACCCCATCAGAGAAGACCCGCTTACAGCAGCTTTTCAGTGGATTACAGCTGGGCGACAAGCGTCCCTCTACGTTGCTCCGTGAGATGCAGCAACTTCTTGGTGGCTCCCACATGGACGAGTCACTGTTACGAGAGCTATGGATGCAGAGGCTGCCGGAGACAGCCCAGGCTATTGTGTCCGTAGCCCGCTCGCAACCGCTATCAGAAGCTGCCGAAATTGCCAGCCAAGTGGTCGAGGGATTCCAGTCATTTCTGCACAATTGTAGTAGTTTCGAAGTAAGTGCCATTCATACGGCTTTAGTTGCGGAACCGCACGTAAGTTCTCGATCAACCGACCTTGCAGAGATGAAGACCGTATGGGCGGAATTGGATGCCTTACGCAGAGACTTAGGTTATATGTCTATTACCCGTTCTCGAAAGCGATCCCCACGGCGTCGGCGTACCAGCAGGTCGCCCCGTCGACGTAACTCACAGCCCCGTAAAGGCTTCTGCTGGTACCATGAACGATATGGTGCTAAAGCCACTAGATGTACAACCCCTTGCTCTTTTCCCTCATCGCTTCAGGGAAACCGGACCGCCGACGCGTAATGGCGACGGACGTTGCCGGCGCATCCACCCCCAGTCGCCTTATGTTTGTTCGGGATCTCTCCACAGGGACCGCATTCCTGGTGGACACAGGAGCGCAGGTTCAGCGTAGTCCCATAGACCCCTCCGGATCAACACAGTCAGGCGTTCCTGAGCTCCATGCCACGAATGGCACTGTTATCCAGACTTTTGGCCAGCGTTCGCTAACTTTGGACTTGGGTCTCCGACGAAAATTTTCATGGATTTTTGTTGCTGCCGCTGTTCCGTTTGCCATCATCGGTATCGATTTTCTCCGGCATTTCGACCTTTTAGTCGATGCGCGACGCCGGAAGCTAATAGATGCCGTTACACACCTGAGCATCAACGGTAATCGCACGACCGTTGCAGCCATCAGTCCTGTTTACGCGACACCGACTGCTCCACCGTCTTTTCGGAACTTTTTAAACAGTTCCCGCAACTAGTCCGGCATCGAACGCCGTGCCCGCTGTGACCTCCAATGTCACACATCACATAAGAACCAAAGGCCCGCCCGTATCGGCTAGGCCCCGCAGGTTGGCCCCTGAAAAGCTTAAAGTCGCTAGGGCAGAGTTCGAACACATGCTCGAACTCGGGATCATTCGCCCTTCCGATAGTTCTTGGGCCTCACCACTGCATTTGGTTCCCAAAAATTCAGGGGACTGGCGTCCTTGCGGTGACTACCGCGGTCTCAATAGAGTAACAGTCCCTGATAAGTATCCCATTCCACACATGCAGGATCTTACGACCTGCCTCGCGGGCAAAAACATTTTCAGCAAAATTGATTTCAGTCCGCGCTTATCACCAAATTCCAGTGGCGGCGAAAGTCATACCGAGGAACGCTCTGGTTACTCCATTTGGTCTTTCCGAGTTCTTGCGAATGCCATTCGGCCTCGTCAATGCCACCTAGAACGTTCCAGCGCTCCATGCACGAAGTCACCCGCGGTTTAGATTTCGCGCATCCCTACCTTGACGATATTCTAGTTGCTAGCTCTTCTGAGGAGGAGCACCTTCCACACCTGCGTAGTTTGTTTGAACGACTGACTAACTATGGTATTACAGTCAACCCGACAAAATGCGAGCTAGGCAAGTCGACCATTGAGTTTCTAGGTCACCGGATTTCAGCCGATGGAATTGCTGCCCTTCCTTCCAAAGTTCAGGCCATCCAGGATTATCCTGAACCTCCTTCTTTTAGGCAGCTTCCCTAATTTTGTGCCCCTGGTAAACTATTATCGTCGATTCATTCCTCGTTGCGCGCATATTATGCAACCAATGACCGATCTCCTCCGTGGAGGCGATCGTAAACTGTCATTCACCGATTCAGCGCGTACAGCCTTTAAAGAGCTTAAAGAGGCTATCTCCAAAATAGCCCTGCTCGCTCATCCTGACCCTAGTGCTCAGTTGTCGATTGTAACCGACGCTTCCGATACAGCTGTTGGCGCCGTGTTACAACAGTACGTTGGAAGTAGTTGGCAACCCCTTGCATTCTTCTCCAAACGGTTGCAACCCGCGGAGACTCGCTACAGTACTTTCGGTCGAGAATTGCTTGCCATCTATCTCGCAATACGCCATTTTCGGCATGCTGTTGAAGGCCGACGGTTCACGGTCTACACTGACCATAAACCATTGGTGTATTCTTTGAACTCATCGTCCGACAGGTATTCCCCCAGGAACATCAGGTACCTGGATTATATCTATCAGTCCTTAATCCTGTCACTGACGCCCTCTTACGTGTATACCAGGTAAGCGATTCCACACCTATTCCTCTTGATTTGGCCGCTATGGCCGCTGCGCAAACAGGCGACTCCGAGATTGAGCAACTCCGTCAGCATAGCTCACTCAAAATACTGCCTGTTCCCTTAACTTCCTCTGAGGGCACCATCCTGTGCGACGTTTCACAAAGCGTACCTAGGCCTGTAGTGCCCTTATCGTTCCGTCGTGCAGTGTTCAACGCACTGCATAACCTATCGCACCCTGGCATACGTGCTTCAGTGAAACTTATCACTGAACGCTTTGTATGGCCTAAAGTGAACCACGACGTCCGAAATTGGGCTCGCTGCTGTCTGGAATGTCAACGTTCTAAGGTTCATAGGCATACCAAAAGCCCCATCGGTGTCTTCCCGGCACCCGACGCACGTCTTCATCACGTGCACGTCGATCTCGTCGGACCGCTACCACCTTCTAACGGTTTTACCTTCCTTCTGACTTGTGTCGACCGTTTTACTAGGTGGCCGGAGGCAATCCCACTTCCCGATTGCGCTTCCGAAACGGTGGCTCGCGCCTTTTTGGAACGTTGGGTAGCCCAATTTGGTTGTCCCGCCTTGGTGACTACTGATCGTGGTTCTCATTTTGAAGGATCTTTCACAGATCTGAATACTCTTGGGTGCAGGCATATACGCACTACCGCCTATCATCCGGAATCCAACGGGATGGTGGAACGTTTTCATCGTCAGTTAAAAGCAGCCCTCAGTGCGCAGTCGAACCCTTCCTGGCAAGAGGCTTTACCACTAGTCCTTCTTGGGTTGCGTAACACTGTCAAGATGGACTTGAAGGCCACACCGGCTCAACTCGTCTACGGTTGCACCCTGCGTTTGCCCAACGAATTGGTGTCTCCTTCGGCAACCAAACCTGTCGATTACGGAAGGTATGTAGCACGCTTGGCGAATCACATGCGACGGCTACGTCCAGTTCAACCACGAGAGCGGTCGTCACCCGTGCATTTGCACGAGAAACTTTCTTCCTGCTCTCACGTTTTCATACGGACAGACGGCTCCCGCAAGGCCTCTGCAGCCCTTTTTGCGTGTCCAAACGAAGCGAAAAGTCTTTCACCGTCGAGCGTGATGGCAAGCGTGAGGTCGTTTCAATTGATCGAATTAAACCTGCGTTTATTGAAGAAGATGAGCCCGGTGTCCTGCCTACGCCTGCGGCTCCGCCGTCCCATTCCGAACATATGTCAACCACACCTGATTGCAGCCCTACTACCTTCTCCTGTACTACACGACCGATATGGTAGACGTGTGTGAAAGCCTGTAATGCTTGTTGTGTACGTTAATTTTCTACCTACAAGATGCTCATTTATCACAACTGTCCCGTTACCGTTATTTAATGTCATATTTTTCCGTATACACTAACACGTATTTTGGGTTTATTTTCAAGCGTGATCTTGGCACAACCAACTTGCAATATTAATCAACGAATTGAAAGGTATCAGATCTCCAACGGACTGTTTATGCCGAACAGTTCGTCAACACGGTGAGCTTGTTTTTCTGCCTGGCACAGGTATTTCACCTTTCGTTCAGTTTTAGATCACCTGGACTTGGTGCAATGGAGAGACAACTCCTGAAGACTATCGTTCAGCACTGGGTAAACCTACCTCCCTTTTTTCTCACTTGTGAGTCTTTTGGGGTTGGGTAGCCCGCTGCGATAGATGTGCACCGAAGACTAAATAACTTAAATAATCTAAATAACGGATTCAATCAGCGCACCGTTAGTCCGCGACCGACCACCTTATGGACTATTCCCTCCATTATTCTCCTGTGCTTCCTACCAACTGGACATTTAGCTAGCAATGGACATTACATTTTGGTTACCCCATTGTTGCATGCCTATACGGTGTAACGAAGGTCCCTGTTTACCCTAGTGGCCTTCTGATGGGGAAGCTCTGTAGCGACCTCTTAGAATGGCATAATTTTTGTTGGTATTTTGTTGTACAATTTGACACTTCCTGATGAGGCATGTTTGTTTAGCCCAATTGTTTGCCCTATTTCCGCTAGCGTAGAACTTCTTCACTTTTCCGTTCCGCGCGCTACACGCAGGACGCTTGCTGGCTGTACATTTTCTTGCTTCTCGGTCGTGGCAATATATAGAGTACTGCGCTGTTCGTTGTCTTCTGAACCATTCTCATGAAGTCACTCATCAAATATGGAGTGATACTTGGTGGGAGAGTTCCCACGCCAGATCTCACCTTGTAAAATGTTAACTGACGTGAGATCACAGTTTTTTAATCAAATCTTGTTGAACGTATGAACTGCAATTTCGATAGCGTGTATTTCGAGTTTTTCAACTAAAGTCCTGCGCTCTCTCTTCAGGCCTTCTCTGCTAATGGCTTGCATAATTGTCGCTTTGTACAACTATTGTAACTTCTGAGTATCCCCTTATGTTATTTCCGCTGATCGCGCTCCTCCGAACGATTACTTTGCAGTTGCGCTGAATTATATGTATAAATATGTACTGTCAAGAGGTTCGGTCGACACGTGATTCAGCCCGGCCACGATTTTGATAATGGGACTAGAGGGAGGACTGTAGTTTATACAGTGCTCAAAAGGTCCAGTGATGGAACAGACTGCTTGGGAGGTCCAACAATAGCTGACGGTACAAATTTGGTGATGTCAGTAGCTTCTGATCCTCCCTGAACGGCTGATTTTGAGGTGGGGACTGTCTACCCGTATTCTGATATCGTCTGCTAGCTTGCGACGATCTTGGGTGTAAGTTCCGAAGAAATGGTAGGCAAACTTTCCGTGTACGATGTCAACCAGAACACTCTGGGTATCATAGAGTATGCAAAGTACGCCGGTAACAGAAGGTGCATACAGTACAGGTCGTAGTTGTCTCACGGGACACTTAAAGCTTCTTAATGACAGAAGTCCATTTGAATTATTAGTGCTGAGGTATGGACTGCAGGTCCGTCCCGGCAACATCCGAAGTTCCATACACTTTGAAAGGGCGAAGCCGTGAGCCGCTGGCACGTGGGTTTGAACATTGCATCTGTTCACTCTTTTGTCGACCAGAACGGGGAGAGTCAGTAAAGATGCCGAAGAAACTATAGAAGTTTGTCACCAGTGGTTTCAAGCAGTCTATCCGGGCGGCCGTAAATTGCACGGCTCGGGTTTGCTCAAAAAAAACCTGTACCGTACGCAAACAGGTTAAGAAGAGTATACGTCTGACACCCAAGTGGAAACTGTTCGCGAACACCAGGTCTTAGTAACTGGCCATCTGCAAATAGTTAGCGCAGTCTACCAAACTGGGTTGTGTGGAGCCTAACAAATTGGACTCCATATCAATAGAGAAGACGCCATGGGGAATAAGGTTATCACTTTATGCACTCATGACCCTGCAAATTCAAGATTGAGGTCATTAATAGCGTCGTTGGTGTCTGATGGTCGTGAGCTCGAGTCTCTGGACCGCCTTTTTGTCACCGCTTGGCTCGTTAAACGTGCAGCAGTCCGGATTGTCTCTCACTGATCCTGCGACGTATCAACACAAACCGAGACCGCCAGGCAATGAATTGATGAAGAAGTAGTCAGAAATACAGTATTCAAAGGTGGAACAATAACTGAAACTTCACCCGGAAGTCACTGCTCCATTCCGAGACTTAGATTATACTCTCTGTTCCAAGCACACTGAACCTGTCTGTCACTGATATTTCCGCACTACAGTTATACTCTTGTACATTATCTGTAACGCCTTTTACTAAACAGCTTCGTACTCACATGTTTCGCTCCGTGGAGGCTCGTTTCACTATCATTATAGATCCGCAAAGAGCATCCAATCCGAGATATGAAACTTTATTATCAGCACAAATATTGCGGCTGGCTGATTCACGTCCGTTTTCCGTAGTCAGAGAAGTGTCTCTGCTCTAAGAAGATTGTGTGAAATCAAAGTTTTCACCAGAAGTGGAATCTCTATAACAGGACGGTCAGCATGCGTAGTGACGTCACGTATGCTCGAACCAAGGACAGTAGGCCGCTCTAGGTGCTTTCGGAGAAAGTCCGACAAAGATTGTAGTTACGTTCGTCTTGAGAATTCGGTAGTCCTTCTCTTTGGATTCGCGACTTTTCTCTGGAAGCCAGAATTGCTTATCAAGCAGGAATAAGGCAGAAGCTGATGGTGATGGGCCGAGGGATTTAGCTGGTCTGGTTGAATGCAGAACAAGTTCGGCTGGTGAATGGTCATAAAAAGGAAGAGAGAATCTCACTTGAGTCAGTAAAATGCGGCGTCATGTTGAAGGAAGGTGTGGAGGGCATTGACATGGTCGCTCTGTCAGGTACAGCCAGAGTACATGGAGATAGGTTTGTGACAGTTGAGAATGGTGCAGATGCTATTCGTTGAAAGGACTTGTCATCTTGAGTATAAGTGACATTACAACTAAGCAATTAAACCAGCTTAATGGATAATTACCCAGCAGAAGATGAACGCCGTGTTAAATGAATCTGCAACACCTTATGTGATATCCGGCATGCTTCGCGTGCTTACGCACGATAGCGTTGTGGTGCCACCTCATCACTTGTTGGGCACCTCGGTTTAGGCTTCACGGTTGTGCCAGTTTCGGGTGCCTAGAAATTAAGAGGTTCAGATGAGAAGGTCAGAATTAAACATTACATAGGAACTTATTCGCACCCGCAATTTACAGTAAGTTGGCAGCACAATGAGGGCATCTCGCACTCGACCCTCGGAACAGCTCTTAAAATGGCTTCAGAGTGCCAAGGTTGAAGCAGAAGAGGAAACTACTACAAAGTATGTACAGGAATCCGGCCACACAGTAGATCCCGTTAAAGCATGGCGTAACACTTTCCAGACAACGAGCGAACAGACTTAAAGTTTTCCGAAGTATTCGCAACATACCTCATGAAACCACTGCTAGATATTCAGAATCAGGTAGTTATTTACTCGTTACTACGTTCGTAGTATCTCACACAGACTGGGTGTTTTTCATATTCTTGCTGTTTTATTCCTTTTTTCCGTTTCCATCCTACATACCCAGTCATTTCTTCTTCCGCAAGCTGCATTCACTTGTGTTCTCAGTGTTTGAACACATGATCAAATAATGATCGATCTCTAAAATATTGCACGTAGGCCCCCGAACGTTCACCTGTTTGAACTATACTTCGCATATTTAACTGATAAGAACGAATGAAGTTAGACGTAACCATCCATCTCACACATTGATCCTTACGTTCTTTGAGCAGGGGTTAACGTGCGCGGTGAGGAAGAAATATAGGCCTAAGAAAAAAATCCACAAAATTAATGGCGCCCCATATTGCGGAGTAGGAAATCGTTTAGCAAAAAATAGAAGAAGGTTTACAAATACAGTCCAAATATTAATTGAAAAGAATGTATAAATCTTCCCGTCCTATGCCAAGAATCACAATTGTGGCTAATACCAACTCACACACGACGGGAAAACCGAGATTGCGTACTTCGAACGCGCCCCACTATGACGTGATGTGCAAACAAATTGTCCTGTGGCATGTACCAAGCAAAGCTCCCTAATAACTCAGGTACAGCATATGACTAAATGTTTGGGATATATTGTATACATTTTATATAGGTTGAATTTTGAAGATAAGTTGTTCGCTTTTGTTGTCTTTTGCTTGTAAGTATCTAGCATTTGGTTAAAGTGTGTAAGCATCTTAAAAAGCAAATTACCGTTTTGCAGGTTATTTCCGATCAACTGTTTGTAAGTTAAGTTATTTAAGCCAGACAAACATCTTGCTAACAATATGCCCCGAGTCTCTTATCCTTGCCTTAACAAGCAGTGTGGCAAAAAGGTAGTGGCCGGGATTCAGTGTGACATATGCGATAGATGGTGTCATCAATCATTTGCATGCATAAGCACAGAACTATATAAACTGCGCGGCAAATATTCTGACCTGTGCTGGATCTGTATAGAATGCAAGACTAGAGGAAGAAAGTTGCTTAGTCTTTCAGACAGTTGAGAATCCGCAATAAG
>LOND01000869.1:52410-63117 GCA_014220965.1 Paragonimus kellicotti | reverse complement strand
TCCAACCATTCCCAAGGGCAACATTTCGTCGACCGGTATCCACCTGAAATCATCCAAACAAGGAGTAACAGTACAAATATAATATAGACAAGGAAGCTGGGAACGTTGTCATACACGTTTCATCACCAAATGTGTTAGTGTTCTCGTTGAAATACAATGCTAACATTGTATGGCCGTATATTTCCATTTCGTCCATACCTTCGAAACCACACAAAATGAAGCACTCTCAGGCTATAGAATGACGTATTCCATCTCGAAAATTGCAATGAGCGCATTTATAAGACTTGAAAAGTGAGCTAACGCCAATAACGGGTTATTTTCGCGAAAATGGTGGGAAAATTTTTGATCACCAAACCAGTACTTTTGGCACTTAATCGATGTATTTCGTTATTTCCAGTACCGCTGTTTATTTAAAATTGATGCACTGTAAATATTTTACCTGAAATTCTGATTTTAAAATTCCAAAAATATTTAAAAACGAGGATTCGCGCCAAAATGACCGTTTTCCCTTTTGAACGACCTTCAAGCCGAATCCCTCGAAACGGATAATTGCCGAGAATTCTGCTTCTGCGAACAACCGTGACTAAACGATACGGAACCTCGAAGAAGAGTGTACACACTCCGACGGCCTTCTGCAAGCAGTCCGTACGCCCCACACCAGGAGGAAGCCCACTTGTGCGCTCAACTCCACTTACGTCAACGGTGATACGCCCCAAGAACCACACCTTGGTCTCTCCAAAACCCCAAAAGGGCAATGAGGCATCTCAGGGATCACAAAAGACAACTACAAGTAAAGCTGCAGGACCTTGGAAACCAATAATTTTGACACCAAGTGGGCAAAAGAAGGAAAACTACAGGACGCCCCCAAATTATCGCGTGCACCTAAGTCCCAGTAGCCCGACTAATGTCGATTCGGTGCTCACACGGATAGTGCAACATGAGGCACATCTACATAACGTCACGGCCACTCTCCAAAAAACATATTAATGCAGTTAGACAACTACAGAGTTCCTATGGGGCCACCCTGCAAAGGGACAGGAACATGATTGTACACGCCCTCGAACCTGTCATACAGCATAAGAGATGTTTGGAAATTTGATCAATTCCAAGTGTTCTGCGAAACGCTGGACTACCCACAGCGACGAAATTGGGCCGAGCGTACAGACTTGGTAAGTGGACTGTAAGTAACACACAAACGAACCGTCCCAGACCGCTCCTAGTCGAATTTAGAGACCGCAACATTCGAGATCTGGTACTAACTAAAGCTGATACGATAGCTCAGAGGATGCCAGGCATAAAAGTTGTAGGAGACAGCCATGCATCATAAATCTGACCCGTATGTGGCGATGTCGGCTGCACCAGAAATCAAAAGCGAGCGTCTCGGCACTAACCAGGGTCAGGAAGCAAATCACGTCCCCGAGGGAACAAGACGACGAAGCAACAGTTTAGGAGAGACAACCACGGATGACAAAAATGGTCTACATCGGTCCGGTTCATATCCACATATCTCAAAAAACGAACCTATCCCTCGGAGGGATTAAATGTTACCAGTCTGCGGAGTAGTCAGAAGGCCAGATCGCCGGAGCTAAAATGCATGCTGGCGAATGTATGCAGCCTCCTGAATAAGAGAGACGAGCTGCAAACAGCGATTCACTCCGTAGATATTTGTTTGCTCACAGAAACATGGCTCAAAGAAGAAATAGATTTGGGGGATTGGGCGCGTGGGTTCCAATGGTATCGCAGTGACCGTGACAATGCCGTTGGAGGCGGTTGCCTATTATTGATCAACAATTCTATAAGGCAGTCACCCGTGGACTGTAACTGCAGTTGCGCGAGTATTCAAACCGCCGTCAGCCTTCTCCATGTCAACCCCCATTGTTAGTCTTCGGGGTGTATCGAAGTCCGGGTGCGCAACCAGAGGAAGACGAAGCATTGCTGAAATCATTCCAGTCGGTTTGTCAATCAGGCTATCGCATGCTCGTTTTGGGGATTTTAATGCTCCTAAAATCAACTGGCGATTGGGATCTGTTAGTCGAAGAGGTTTTGATCTCAAATTGCTTAACCTAGTCAATAATTTCACACTAACACAGCATGTCAGAGTGGCCACGAGATCCCGACCGGGTCAGATAGACTCAACGCTGGACTTAATCATAACTCGTCACAGCAGTGACGTCACCAACGTGTTGACAGCGGCACCATTCGGAAAGAGTGACCACATGACGATATATTTCTCGCTCCAGTGTTCTCTGTTGGTAAAACAGGCACACAAGGTGCAACTCTTTCACCGAATCGACCACAAAAAACTGACATTGGAAGCTGATAGAATGACCTGGAATCCAACAGTTTCCACAGAGGACGTCCATAGTTTGTGGGCAAACTACGTCGGCAACCTCCGGACTCTTACAGATAAGAACGTCCCTCAGAAACAAGTCGGAGGAAGAGGTCGGAAGCCAGGGTCAAGAGAGCTTTCCAACGCAAATATGTGGCTTGGAAGGCGTATATTCATCAAAGAGGGTTTAAAAGCTTCATGAAGTACAAAAAAGCTCGAAACGAAGCAATTAAGGTAGCAAGGAATGCTCGTCTGGTCTATGAGCTCAACCTAGCACGTGATATCAAACAGAACCCCAAGAGGTTTTACGGTTATGCTCAGTCCAGGTCCTCTCTAAGAAAGGAAATTGGGACCACACTTTCCTATAAAGGAGAGATTATATCGACTGATAAAGGCATAGCGGACGCGTTCATGGCACAGTTTCAAAGTGTTTATCGCTCAGACAATGGAGTACCTGAGCCTCACTCCAACACCGTGGGTGTGGCCATGGTGGATCAGGACATTACGCCCCACGAAGTCGAGCGAGTGATATCCCAGCTAAACAGCACAAAGTCCGCAGGACCGGACCATATTCACCCGGCTATCCTAAAACCTTTGGCCAAATTGCTGGCGTCGCCTTTTGCCCAGCTGTTCAATCTCACATTAGAAACAGGGGTAGTTGTGAGGGACTGGAAACAAGCCACCATAATTCCCATCTTCAAAGATGGTAACCGATCAGAGGTTGGAAATTACAGACCAGTAAGCCTGACTAGTGTCGTCAGCAAAATCTTTGAGCGCATATTACGAGAGAGGATCTGCCAATTTCTGCGAGCAGAAATTTTTCAAAGCTCCTCAACATGGCTTTTTAAAAGGCAGATCTTGTCTTACCAATCTGCTGACGTTTTAGACACTGTCACGGAGAAGTTGGATAGAGGGGAAGTGGTCGAGGTGTGCTACCTAGATTTCCAGAAAGCCTTCGATTCTGTCAACCACAGGCTTTTGGGCTGGAAGCTACGAGAAGCTGGAATATCCCCTAGAATCTGTAGGTGGATCCAGACGTTTCTAGTTGGAAGTGTGTAGAGTTGAGGTAGAGGAGTACGTCGGACACGGTTTCCTTTAAGTGAGTACCTCAAGAGTCAATCCTTGCCCCTCTCTCTTCTGGTATACAATAAGAACCTGACCGACAACTAGTACCCAGTTACCTGTATTGCTGATGGTGTAAAGCTGGGGAAATGCGTCGACTCGGGGATGCCTCCAAAAAACAGTCTGAAGATCAGCGAATGGCATTAAGTGGACTTGCATCGAATGTTCTCAGAGGCATCATTCGCTCGCTTGAGTGCTTCCACTCGACCCCCAGGTATATAAGGGATGCACATGGACGGACAATCGAGCTAGCAACTAAACAGCAAACGAGAGACTTAGGTATCCAAATCACTAGCACATTTGCTCCATCTGCACAGTGTGCCGCAGCCGCGACAAAAGCACGACGGGCGTTATACCGACTGAAATCCGCGATCGCCAACCCATGTCCAGCAGTGTTCATCCCACTGTACTCAGCATAGTTCGCCTCATTCCTGGAATATTGTGCCAGCCTCGGTCACCGTATCTCATAGGGCCCGCTAGTTCTCTCGAGAAGTTACAAGATACACGTATTGTTATGGGTATGAAGGGTCTAAGCTACCAAGACCGACTGAGCTCGTTGAACTTATTCTCGCTCGAACGCCGGCGGGTAAGAGGAGACCTTATTGAAGTGTACAAGCTTACCCACTACACCGGCACAAGCCCCCTGGCGTGTTTGTTCGTGATACGTCAGGACAGAGATTTAAGAGGTCATAGGTTCACAATAAAAAACAAGATCACGGTTGGCTGTTCGATTTAACTTTTTCACTAACCGGGTAATCAACTCGTGGAACAAATTGCCTGCCAAGATTGTGGAGGCCTCCAGCGTAGATGTATTCAAGAGGGAGCTAGACAAATGTTGGGGCAACCTTTTTCCTACTCTGTATTAATCGGATAATTATCTGCTTGCTTCAGGGCAACCAAGATTTGTCATCTCTTTTCTTCTGTCCCTACCCTTAGACCACTACCGAACGCAGTGCATCGACAGAAAACGCAGTCTGGTCAATCTCCGGATCACACCAGTCAAGCATCAGGACGTCAACAGGCGCAGGCCTTCATCAAGTCCTGGATTTGAAATTGAATTGAAATTGAATATTGAAATCTTTCTGCAGAGAAGCCGCAGAAGTCTAGTGGCCGCCACATGCTGGGAGAAACGGAGATAGATACAGATAGAAATTTTGCGACAGAATTAGAAGGTACATGCATAGGGTTGCTTAGTTGTGAAAGGCTCATAAATCTGGGTTGAGAGGGGTTACGCCGACTGTAGTCAACAACAGTCGGACTAAGGCAGAGAGAAATAGTGAGACTAATGGCGACGAACAACAGACCCAGAGAGTGCAATATATATGCTCCCCTGTTTGACGAGGTGCATGGAAACAAAAGGGAGCGAAGAAAAGTAGAACAAAATTGTGTGTTGTACGATGTGGATTGCGTGCATATCGTTAAATATCCTGATGATTTCGTGTTAACTGCCTCACAGCTAACATGGTGTAGGAGTGTCGATAGGAGTTATATATTGTGCATGATTAATTAAGCAGAAGCGCAGGCTACATGACGTCCCGCCCCTGTGTGGCGGGAAGTGAACTGAACAATTCCGGTTTAACTGCGCGTTGACGACCGGTCCATAACCACCCGAGTTATCATATTGTGCTGTAAGATAACACTTGAATATTCTGTCAAATAGCTATTTAATCTCCATTAATAATAACTCATTTTGTAAGGGCTAGCTTCGGGCATGTTTGTGAGTAAAGACTGTATTAGTCGTGTGTTAGAAACCTGTTATTGATTCTCCACCCTCCGCTAACTTTCGTTATATTCACAGACGTCTCAGTGATCAGCATCTGAATCAATGTCATGATTAAGATGACTGAGAGGACGCAGTAATGGAAAAACCTTCTGAATTTGTGGCAAGCCTAGTTGATTTACTATTGTCTTCTTGTTGCGTTTTTCCGAGCCATCGTATATGGCCTCTCTCAAGGTCGCCCAATTTGCACACCGTTCGATTTCCTAGTTTTCATTCTTGTTATTACTTTATCGTTGCATCGCAATTGTATTTCCCCTGTATCAGTTTACTGAGTCTCTGACAAGGATAACCATCTGTACTTTGTTAACATGGCGCAGAGTGCTTCCTCTGATGGGCTTCCCGGCCTTCCTCGTCAGTTAAGCCGCACAGTTACGGACGCTGGGAGGTCGCAAACGGGTGTTCCTATTGTTTGCTACATTACTCAGGCAGATAATAGCGTACTGCAGGTTGAAGTTGAGCACAGAGCACTTGCTCAGGAGGTTCTGGATAAGGTGAGCTCCAACACTTGTTTGATCTTTGGATGCAGATATGTAAAATTCTAGGCATTGTCGAAGAGTCGGAATACTTCGGTATACAGTATATTGGGGGTAAAAATGAACTTTTGTGGTTAAATAACCGGAACCGTTTATCAAAACAAGTTCCTTTGCAACCACCCTATCATCTGTATTTCAAAGTAAAATTTTACATACCTCCCGAGGATGTTTTACTAGAAGGTACACGGTAAGCTGCTCGATCTTGTTTATTACAAATATCCTTCAGACACCAGTTTTACATTAACGTTGTGCATCAACTAAAGGAAGGTGTTTGGGATTCGGGCACAACTCTGGATGCTCAGTCGCATTTAATCGCCTTAATGGCGTACGTGCAATTCGGGAGGTTCAACGCAAATACAACACCCTGCAAATATGCATGCTTTTGGCCTGATTCACGTGGGGAAATACCAGCAGAGGTAATACGCACGGCCGCGAATTTCCATCGTTCGTTGGACGATTTCACCGTTTCTCAGGCCCAATACGAACTGCTTCGGATTGTTAGCACTGAAGTACCATCCTACGGAATGTATTTTTACGAAGTCAAAGATATTTTTGAACGACGATTAATACTTGGTGTGGGGCCTGAAGGACTTGTATTGTGCAATTCTAACTATGTGGTGAACGACAAGTGAGTCAGTCGTTTAGACGAAGTTAACAGGCCTTCTTGTTGTTCTGTTTATTTACGCAATTGTTTTTTTAGCAGTTCAAGACTGGATGTCCATCTCACGTGTATCTCATCAATTTGCTTTACCTGTCTTAGGCCGAGCCTTTTATAATTCTGTAGGTCGAGCACTCAGCAGTGTGTAGTGCCGCTCTCAATTTCTACACGGGATACCAAAAGCAGTGAGCAGTTACAAATATACGTTCATGGAAAGGAGGTGGTTTCAGTGATTAAATTCTCAACCAGGGCAGAACTGTCAGCAAATGAAAGTGAAAAGTCTGACCTTATTGATTTCCCTTACTGTGACTTCATCTTCTGTTGTTCATTAAGATAGAATCGTTTTGGAATCCGTGCATTGAAAAGAGATTTCATAATGAGTCGACTGCCATAGGGTCTCCAAGGTACAGGCAAGTGTGTAATTTTCAGTTGGATGAAATTGTACACGTTATATTTTTTTTAATGTTTAATCGTTAAAAATCGCAAAACCACAGCGCTGGCATTCTCAAATTTGACTAGTTTTGATTAGTCTGCACAAAGTTAACTTCAGGAAACTAGTTTTTTCATCAATTCGACAAGCGGCGGTCAAGTGTGATCGGTATCACTTTGTTCATCAGATTTTTATCCCATTTATGACTTCAGGATAACGCAACGATTAAACATTAACTCGTCAACGCCACGATTCAAATTTGGTCCTATTTCTGCTATGTCATTTCACAGAAAAACTAAATGAACAGGCAGATAAAAACACCAGTATTCTATTAATAAACAAGCGAAGAACCCTTTCTGATCCTGCAGTCTGCCGCAAAAGAGTCGACGCAGCCTGCATTGTGAGCCATCTATTTTAATCTGGTTTGCTGTGGTAACGATGGATTATTTTCGGGCATAACCTATACCAAGAATCTAGGTTATGAAGTCATCGGATGGGGATTCAAACTGCGTACTGCAATATGTTCACCATCGCATGTATACCCGTTTTATAACTAACACACGTACGTTCAGGACGTTTATTAGAGAGTGGCACTGTATGATTATTACTGTACGAATGGTGTTAGGCAGCCTTAGTAGTTATCTTTTCACAAATTGCCGATAATCTATTATGAACATGTTGTTATGAAGACAGCACTAGAGTACTTGTTCCATCGTCATTGTTGTAGTTTCCGTATTGGATAACTTTATTTTGGAAAATCTCTGCGGTTATTTTTGTTTTAGTATGAACGACCGAGATTAAGCGTGACACCTAAAACACCTCCCATCATCTCGTCGACGTTATCGATGTAAAAATTAGTGACCGCTCCACTTGGAGTTATTGGGTGTAC
This sequence comes from Paragonimus kellicotti, assembly GCA_014220965.1. NCBI lineage: Eukaryota > Metazoa > Platyhelminthes > Trematoda > Plagiorchiida > Troglotrematidae > Paragonimus > Paragonimus kellicotti. The sequence goes on along the minus strand of LOND01000869.1, from coordinate 55,376 downwards.
ATGTAATGCTCCTAAAATTGATCGGCGATTAAATTCTTACATTACTGAGAGAGTATTCACACATCGAGTTATCCACACACTAGACGTTTTTAAATAAGGCTGTTCATTTCTGGGGAGTTCCTTTGGAACGCAGAAGTTGTAAAATTCAAATATGTTCATCGACAGTTTGTTAATGTCTAACGTTCGATGAAGTTATTGCCATCTGTCTATGCGGACAACGTTAATGAAAAGGATTATGGTGGATTATATGAAGAACGAAGAGTGGATTGAGTTTTGGACTGTCTAAAATCCGAAACCGAGTGTCAGTTGAATACCAGGAGTCAAACGGTTAGTAGGAAGAATAGAATGTGCAAGCGATTGGTGAAGCGGTACAAGAGAGAGAGGGTTAACAAAGGGGAATAACTTTTTTAGATTCCTCTTGCACTCGGTGTGGGAAACTTTCTTCCTCTCTAAGATCCGACCTTTCGGGAAGAGGCATGATTAATAAACCCTGAAGGCAATCGTGATAATTAACGTAACACTCACTGTTGACTACAGCTTGCGGCCGTACACCCCATACTTTGTGGTTAATGACACATCCATCGTGCTTCAGCCGAGCGGTCTGGTAAAAGTGGCTGAGACTAAACTTGATATTAGTTCCTTCATAACCCGGTGCCAGCTCATGGGTTAATCTCCGCGCTGATATTTTTAATTACACCCAACGCGGAAATCATATAGTAGGCGCTTGATTAACATGCGTAAGACGTATCTAAGCCAATTTGACCCACGAAACGAAACCACCTCGTGTAGTATGAAGTTTGTTCTAAATACATTTCGCTGTAGTTAATGAATTCTCACTGAATGTTGTATTCACACACAGGCTACACTCTGCAGGAAGTCGTTATCAAAAAAGATAGGCTACGAACTTCTTCGAGGCAAGGCGACCAGATATGACCGTAGGGCAGTATAACACACGCAGTGTTGTTATTCTCTCTGTCTTTTGACGATAAACGGATGTCACGCCGACGGTGTTTCATATTAGTGACTACCAGCCAGACTGACAATAGGTAGGAGTTTCTCTTCTAATACCGTTCGTGGCCTGCGCGTACTCCTGTCTGCTTCTCGCAGCACTTTTCCTCGCTATTCACACAACTTGCGGAAGAAAACTGACATTGAAAGTTTGTATGAAACCGAAACCAGACTGTTTCTTCCGTGGTTGATGCACACGTTGTAGTAGCCTTTCTTAAAGACCGGTTAGCCGTGGATTTTCTTAAGACCTGGGCACTTTCTGAGCGTTTCAAACCTGGGAGAACGAAACGCACAGTTCTCCATCGAATGCGTATGCGGTTTCTTTAAAAAGTGACTGGATGAATGTCTTTCCAGCTGGATGTCTTGGCCTATGCAAGGCGGCTTACAGACATGAACCACGGAGCAAATCTAGGTCTGCAGTTTCGAGTGGCTGGTGCAATTTCGGTAGTTCTATTTCGACTACACGTTCTGACCACCTTTTTGGCGCAATCATTTCGTAAGCCTCTTACAAAAACACGTGATACGCTCTATCGGTCGTGTTGACTGACGTGCATTGAAGATTTCGGAGAGGTGTGCTGGAACCCGTTGGTTGACCGTACGACGGAGTATACATCTGTTGGAATTAGCTAAATAAAGAGGTGGTTGACGTTCCAAGCGTTGTGATGTAGAAGCAAGTCTGTTCATACAGTTGGTTTCATAGTTGTCTAATACGATCGGATCAGACAGCTGGCGCACGTCTAGCTAGTTAGACCCACTCTTAGGACCACCACACTGGCAGAAATCAATGCGTGATCAGACTCCAGGAGGTTCAGACAACATTGTTGCTAACTTTAGCTAATTATAATGTGGTCAATTTGAGCCCACGCCTTTGACACAGGAAGGCCCCAAATGTCGTACCAGCGTTTCATGAGGTAAGAGCTTGTATTGATAAAGAAAAGACGATAACCTAAGCACAAACTCTCCAGTCTGCTTTCGTTGTTCCGGCAAAGGCTGTCGAGTCCAAGTCTCTCTCTATGTGTTCCCCACTAACTGACAAGCAATCCACTAGTGCCTTCAGGTTGCTGGTAATAATCGCACTGCTATCCACAGGTGTCAGAAGAATATCATATAAACATAAGTGGAACCGCGTTTTTATTGCTTTTAGGCCACAATCAGTACGTACGTAGATTTCTCAGAGAAAGCGCGCGTGCATCTCGTAACATACTTATTCTGCGCGGACTTTCGGAACTCATTGCAAAGCTTTGTTGTCAGCCCGGATCGATCTCAACAGAGTTGCTTCGACCATACTGCTCAGAATAACAACGATATCCAGTTATCTGGATACAAGTGCTTTAGGTCTCCTGAGAACGGAAGAAGTAAACAGAGATGTCTGTCAAAGCTGGAATTTTGAATGCCTGTCTTCAAAAGGTAGCTCACATGGTTGACGAGAGTTTGTCTGCTGCCTCGTGTGCGACAGTGCACACACATTAAAAGGCGCTGGATTGAAAGGCATACGATGTTGAATTTTAAGTTGTTACGCGTTACAGATGTTTGCATTATACTTAAAAGTAAACTTCATTCTTCGAACGATAAAACCGTGTTACCATGTGCTACCGTTCATAATAATACGAGTTCAGTCAAAGTGCGTTACGCATATGTTCTTCGACTGTTGCTTATACTGTTCGTTGTATGTCAGATTTAGTAGAAAGTGTAGGATATTTAATGGAATATCGCGGTGCAACCTACCTTACGGTATGGCCGTTGCACGTTATCATTACACGAGCGATGTTGATCTATTCATTGGTTCCTCTGCAGAATCACTTACCCTTGATGAGATCTTCGAATAGTCACATCGAAACGCATTGATTGGCTTTGCGGCGCATTTCGTAACTATTTTGTAAACAGCACACCTTCATTTTTTTCATACTATAATCATCATAGACAGCAACTAATCAGTGGTTCACACTTATGCTTAACTG
>LOND01000869.1:38851-48909 GCA_014220965.1 Paragonimus kellicotti | reverse complement strand
TAGCGACGTGGTCATCAAATATGAAAACTGACTGTTCGATGGAATAAGGTGGACAGATGTCTGACGGTTTCGGGAACTCGTAATCCTTCAACATGTTTACTTGCGCTATCCTAGATAGCAGTTATTTGTACGCATGCACGCAGAAAGTTTCTATACCTTCCTTTACACTGGTTTCTCTTTTAGGCATAAGAATGTATCTTTCGTGTAAAAGCCTTTCGTTTTAGGGCAGTAGAATTTCTCCATTGTATTTTCAGGCTATAGAAGTGGTTTATGATTGGTCTAGTGGAGTCATGTTTTGCGGCCTTTTCGATTCCGACTGCACGCATTGCTGCTGCGACAGGGCGATGTCCGAGAGAAAACCTGAGTTGTCAAAGGCCGTCATGTGGTCCAATCGGGGTATAGAGTCCAGTCTATAGGGAACAGAGAGCACGAACCAATGAACGTCGTCAATCGCCCTGTGATCTACAACACTGGTGCAGTCAAGTGGCTTCGTAAACAGCCATGGGTGACAGACGCAAGTACAGCCGCATCAGTCCCGATACGCACAGGCGCATTATTGAAGCTTTCGAAAGAGGCGATGATTGGCGCATGGTAGATTCGCCTAAATGTAATCAATTGCAAGACCGCGTATAAGTGGTTCCAGGTCGGCTGTATGAGTAACAAAGCGCAACCCCGCAGAGGAAACAGAAGTAAAATTTTGAATGAATCGGAAATCGACATGATACTGGAATGGATCTCCACGAACCCGACAGTGACTCTCGCATTTTTGAAAATGCGTGCGAAAACAGTTTGCGAAAGAAGTATCGACAACTACTATCAGTCGATATTTGAATGGATGGTTCATCACTGTGAAGAAGCTGTGCCAAATTTCCGTCAGCATGAACACCAATGAGAACCGGGCGGTACGACGGCATTTTGTTTATCGATTGTTGAGTGCTATGCGAGCTCCAAGACTCTGCTGGATTGATGAGACGAACTTCAACTTGTTTTGCACAAGGTCGACGGGACGTTCTTTGAAGGGAACGAAAGCATGCATTTCTGTCACCAACAGCAGAGGACTAAAACTTACATTTGATTGGAGCAATGACAGAAAGGTTCTATTACGACCTATGCGGTGTGGAGAGGTGCTTACAACAGGAATGATTGTAAACAATGGTTCCGTGCTCTGATGGATAAACTGAAGATCGGCGCAGCTATGTCAACAATAGTGGTAATTTGTGACAATGCTCCTTGTCATACTGATTTGGAAAGCATCTTTTCCAAAGACATTTATCAAGGAGGATAGCTATTGCGATTAGCTCAGTTGTTTCAACTTGTGTGGACGACGGAGACCATCCCTCCGTGCTGGGGTCACTCGATAATAGTTCCCATATTTAAGAAAGGAGCCCGGGGCTCTTGCGAAAACCATAGAGGGATTAGTTTGACCCCAGTCATTTCAAGGGTTCTAGCATCAATTATACTTCGTCGACTCACTGCAGTTCGGGAAGTAAACATTAGGGAAGAACAGGCAGGGTTTCGCCCTGGGCGGGGGTTGTATAGATCACATTTTTACCCTTCGTCAAATTCTGGAGCAGCGTCATGTGTACCGCCGGCCAACAATCGCCGTATTCCTCGACTATAAAGGTGCGTTTGATTCGGTAGACCGATCTACACTTTTAGAGTCGCTTAGACGTAGGGGTGTACCGACTAAGTATGTGAACATACTGTCGGCGCTTTATTCCCATACCTCAGCTCAGGTTAGGGTTTACGGTGAACTGTCTGACAGTTTCAGCACCAGGAGCGGCGTACGTCAAGGCTGTCCCCTTTCACCATTTTTGTTCAATTTCGTCATAGACGAAATAATGGAGGACTGTCTGCGGCACTCAAATGATGCCGGCGTGGACCTCCTACCTGGTGAAAGACTGACTGATCTTGATTATGCTGACGATAAGGTATTGCTGTTGACAACTTTCAAGCGGCACAAACAACACTGGACGCTATTTCGCGTTCTGCTAAGTACTTCGGAATGCGCTTTGCAGCCTCAAAATGCAAAGTGCTTCTGCAAGATTGTTGTGATCACGTAGATTTAATGTTAGATAATGAAGTCATGGAGGTTGACCGGTTTGTATACCTGGGAAACTGCATCAGCGGTGGCGTCGGAGGTGTAGGGAATGAAATAGAAGCGCGTATTTCCAAGGCTAGGGCGGTGTTCGCTAATCTAAGACACCTATGGCGACAGAGAGGTATTTCCCTAAAGCTTAAGGGTCGTGTATATCAAACAACAGTGAGGGCCGTATTACTTTACGGCAGCGAAACCTGGCCACTCAGGGTAGAGGACGTGAACCGTCTCCAGGTATTTGACCACCGATGTCTGCGTTCAATCGCTCGTATCGGGTGGCACCAGCGAGTAAGCAACGAGGAGGTTAGGAAGCGGGTGTTTGGCACTGATTGTCAAACGAGTTCTCTTGTTCAGTCGCTACATTTGCACAGACTAGATGGTTAGGTCATGTACTAAGGATGCCAGCTAGTCGCTTGCCACACCGAGCCTGTTTGCGGACGCTGCGGCCGACTGGCGCAAGGTGCGAGGTGGACAGATGATGACCTGGCGTAGACAAATGAAATCGTTTACGAAGGGGTTGGCCACTGTAGGTCGGGTTCGTCTCCCGGGCTGGGGCCCTCGCGACTCACAGAGTCGGTGGCTTGAGACGTTAGGTGAGATGGCGGCTAATCGAGCTCAGTGGCGTGAATGCTGTCGTTGTTTGGCCGAGTTGTCTGTGAAGTGAGTGCACTTAATGATGCGGGGCAGTGAAAGCCGTAAGGAAGCTGTCTCGCTGATGACGCCTTACTTTCACTCACAGCTCGGTTGTTTGTTTGCAAGGTGTAGGCGCCTTGATGTTGTATGTTTGAATATAGACGTAGCTATTTTTAGTAGTTAGGTCCACTTCCCCCCTCCTCTGTTTTCTTCTTTCTTCCTATATAAGTTTCTTTTTTCCTTTGTTCTTTCCTGGTTGTGTGGCAGTCAAGCATCAGTGTGAACCACTGATGTATTGCTGTCTATGATGATGTTTAGCACCGTATTCCCCTATACTGATTCTCACTGAGAATGTCTGGAGCATAATGAAGGCATGAGCGAAGCAGCAATTGTGGGTCCACTGATGCGTTGATAGGTGGTGATCCTGATCAAGTACTGAGCCAGCAGGAATGACGCATGCGTATTCTGGAACAAGTAGTCCATTCTGTTATGAAGGACTTCACGGGAACAATGTGCCCATTTGTCCACCACATTGAACGATTTTGTGTGCAAGCGATGTAGGACAAATACATGGGAATACTGCCGTAAATGTCAGATCTAATTGTGAATGATGAAATCTCTATTCACGGCTAACATTAGATGATTGATTTCCTTCTTCGTGCACACAGTTTGTTTTATTGGGTGGAAGATGGGAATTTTTAACTGGTTTTGTCTTCACTTCATCGGAGGATAAGCGTCTGAATAATCTGAAGCAGATGTACAAATTGTGAAGGACATGCTTACATAACACCGGCTAGTATGTTCCGGTCTTTTCCAAAGTTCTGTCGGGTGGAGGTAATAATCACCGGTGGTTGTCATTGGATGGGCGTAGCCGAACAGCATATTTCGTTCGTACACCATCGTATACATTGCAGTCAATCGCAGTGCATCTGAACAATTCGTGAAATGCATTGAATAGGTTTGAGGTCTCTAGTATTCTTGTCGTGTCTTGATCAGTTTTCAGTTTAGAACGCTTTAACGGATAATCACAAACGAATACAAACGAATAAGCATAATTTCAAGAGACCATCTATGTAGTATGCGTGTGCTTCAATGGGTAGTTCAAGCACTCGCTTTACTGACAGACGCAATTGAAATGCCTCTTTCAATTGATACTCACTTACTAATATATTAGAAACATAACGAACGAGTGTTTTGCCCCATGTGTAGATAAAGTCTTCGGACCTTTCGATCGTTTAGCTGTGAAATATAAAATAGGATTATCTGTGAACAGATTGGCGACTATTTGGGATCCGTTCAGATGCCCGGGCACCTGACTTTTGTCAGTCATATCAACTGGCATGGTGCCAAATGTGACTGTCGTGTTTGTATATTTCCTTTGTCATTAGTTCAGTCGCACTTGTTAGAAGCTAAAACTTTCTTCTGGACCGGGTCTGCCTGTGTGGTTTAGAACCTTGACCAAAATCAGTTGACTAACGGGTTGCGGCATTACTGGGACCAACAACTGTGCGTCACCCAACTGACAAACCCGAATTTACCCTTTTTAGATTTAATGATAACTGTTAGTCCAATGTTTCCATAATTTATATAATCCTTTAAGCAAACGTAGCGTCCTATGTTTCACTTATTTCTGCTAAAGATAATGCAAAACAGGGGTCTTAGAGTTATTTCATTCAATGCAGTACTCACCAGTGACAGAATGATATCCCTATTAGAGGGAGTGAACCACGATACTTTTGGTTTATTTCTGACTCAATATATTTTCTCATGTACGTGGTATCATCTCTAGCGATACGCCATATCGGCAGTCGTTTTAGCTTGAACATTGGTGTTTGGAAGGTAATTTGAAGCGAGATTGTCATCCGTCTGGCTGACGTTGGTGTATTCAAATTCATTGTGAAGTACACCTACAGCCGTGAGGTTTGACAGATTGCAAATAAATAGTAAAAGACAAACAGGCCAAAATTATCGCGGTTAACTTTTCCCAAAAAACGCATGCGTCATTCCTGCTGGCTCAGTACTTGATCAGGATCAACACCTATCAACGCATCAGTGGACCCACAATTGCTGCTTCACTCATGCCTTCATTATGCTCCAGACATTCTCAGTGAGATTCAGCATAGCGGAATACGGTGCTAATCGCAATAGCTGCCCTCCTTGATAAGCATCTTCGGAAAAGATGCTTTCCAAATCAGTATGACAAGGAGCATTGTCACAAATTGACCACTATTGTTGACATAGCTGCGCCGATCTTCAGTTTATCCATCAGAGCACGGACCATTGTTTACAATCATTCCTGTTGTAAGCACCTCTCCACACCGCATAGGTCGTAATAGAACCTTCTGTCATTGCTCCAATCAGATGTAAGTTTTAGTCTCTGCTGTTGGTGACAGAAATGCATGCTTTCGTTCCCTTCAAAGAACGTCCCATCGACCTTGTGCAAAACAAGTTGAAGTTCGTCTCATCAATCCAGCAGAGTCTTGGAGCTCGCATAGCACTCAACAATCGATAAACAAAATGCCGTCGTACCGCCCGGTTCTCATTGGTGTTCATGCTGACGGAAATTTTGCACAGCTTCTTCACAGTGACGAACCATCCATTCAAATATATGCTGATAGTGGTTGTCAATACTTCTTTCGCAAACTGTTTCCGCACGCATCTTCAAAAATGCGAGAGTCACTGTCGGGTTCGTGGAGATCCATTTCAATATCATGTCGATTTCCGATTCATTCAAAATTTTAGTTCTGTTTCCTCTGCGGGGTTGCGCTTTGTTACTCATACAGCCGACCTGGAAACCACTTATACGCGGTCTTGCAATTGATTACATTTAGGCGAATCACCATGCGCTAATCATCGCCTCTTTCGAAAGCTTCAATAATGCGCCTGTGCGTATCGGGGCTGATGCAGGTGTACTTGCGTCTGTCACCCATGGCTGGTTTACGAAGCCACTTGACTGCACCAGTGTTGTAGATCACAGGGCGATTGACGACGTTCATTGGTTCGTGCTCTTCTGCCCCCTATGGGACTGGACTCTATACCCCGATTTGACAACATGACGGCCTATACAACTCAGGTTTTGTCCTCGGACATCGCCCTGTCGCAGCAGCCAATGCGTGCAGTCGGAATCAAAAAGGCCGCAAAACATGACTCCACTAGACCAATCATAAACCACTTCCATAGCCTGAAAATACAATGGAGAAATTCTACTGCCCTAAAACGAAAGGCTTTTACACGAAAGATACATTCTTATGCCTAAAAGAGAAACCAGTGTAAAGGAAGGTATAGAAACTTTCTGCGTGCATGCGTACAAATAACTGCTATCTAGGATAGCGCAAGTAAACATGTTGAAGGATTACGAGTTCCCGAAACCGTCAGACATCTGTCCACCTTATTCCATCGAACAGTCAGTTTTCATATTTGATGACCACGTCGCTATATGCATAACCTTCGGTTTTTTTTGCAACTATTGGTGGTGTTGGCAAGCAACGTCCGGTGCGGCAAACGCCCAGCTGACATACGCGACAGGCGACCTAACATCTCAGACTGCGTACTCGTATTATCTGACCAGTTGATCGCGTATCCGGAGCCATCCGAAATACACACTAATGAACTGCCACGCCAGCATTCACTTCATGTAGCGAACTAGCCGAGACGATGATGGTCAAACACAGTTAGTATGTCAAGTATTGTCCTGTCGAACAAGTTATATTTGCAAACCGCAGAGAAAAACTGATCTTTCGCAAGCACTATATAACATTCTTTTCGGGTATCAATCGCATATCTGCTCGACGCCAAAAATGACAGGTTGGCAACGACAATACATCTTCATGAATCTTACCGATACTTCATCACTGATGTTGTAAACTGACGATATGATGCTACCCAGGTATATGAAGTCTATGATTCAAAAGGCTGACCTGCGAGATGACCGGAAATGGGTTTTCTTTCATGATTCCACTGAGGATCAGCGATCCAAAACCTGACTCACTTGAAATAAAAGATCTGACTAGTCCGGTGGCGTAATTGGTGAAACAGTAACGTTGGATTCTGCCTATCGTCACACGCAGCAGATGCATTTAAAGAGATTTCAAATTACATCGCATGTCTTTGGATGTGTTGGAATGTACCTCAGCAGTCACAGTCAGCCGCGACACCATCCGTTTAGCTTAATTCTTTCTAATTTGGGGGTACCACTGTATGCGCACACGAACGTGCTTCACTCTCCACACATTACTACACAGCCAGTAATCAGATATATAACCCTATTAATGTGACCGCTTCTCTTTTCTGTGCTCCCATTTGGTTTGTCTGACACAGTTGGGCCTGGTTGGACCGGTCTTAATCAGCATAGTCCTTCAGCCCAATGCAATGTGTAAGTTTGTGAAACCCGTAAATGTAGTAGAATAAGCCAAGGTACACACAGGTACTAGGGACAGAACGTTGGATCAGTACCGAGGTGAGTTACGGAAATGTACTTATAAAAATATCGCGATCAATCGTGGGTAATATTCCGTCCATGTGAGTTAAATAATCAACCACTGATATCACCGTGAAGCTCATTTTCAAAGATGTTCATTCATTTTCCCGATTCGGTCAATGTACGAATATGTTTTTCGTCACATTCCTGTTTTCCTCCAGATAACTGATTAATTTCTTCTCATCTCTAACAATTCTCCTGGTTGTCACACTTTATGTTTCTATTTTTCATCTACTGCTTGTTCTGTTCAGTTGTTTTCAGCTTTGACGCACGTGAAATAGTTTTGAAACCATTAACGTATGTGAGAGCCCCGCTGTTGTTTGAATCGAAACTTTTGATTAGTACTCAACTGAATACAATATATGTAAACAGTATGAGGAGTACTCTTAGTGACTGTGACATGTTCTCTGTTCGGTTGAAGCAGCTGTTCACCTTCTGACAAATTATTACTGATCCTTACTCAAGGCAATGCTACTGTCCTTAGTCCGTCTTTTTATCTACCTGGGGTTCCTGATACGGACTTAACAAGTCGTGTATTGTGCTTTAAGGTCAGCTTTGAGAAGTTTTAGCTCCCGTGGTAAAAGATGCTGTGCGATGCTATAATCATTTCGATCCTGTGTATTTTTTCGCACTTTTTATTCACTGATGTACATCATGGCTTTGCAGGCGATTAGCACAAACTTGCTCATGCTCAGTGGTTAATATGTTCTTTCGTCTCCGGCTTGTGTCTTCCCGCTAGGAGACATTTGTACAAACACTATTCATCCAGGTTAACGGTATTTTGATCGTTTGTAAGTCTGTCACATCTTTGAATAACTACTTAGGGTACTGTTGGGATTTTTGTTGAAGCTCTTTCACATTGTCAAGTGATCGATCATACCATTGTCACGGGACACCATGTTTAGAGTCAGTAGACTTAGGTATAACTGAATAATCCCCAGCTTACTTTCAGCTAGCTTCGATTGTCTCTATTTTGTTAGTCAGTTGACATGCGTGAACAATTTCAAAACAACTCTCAATTAACGTTCGGAGCACTGCTTTCTGTAGAAGATGTGCACATGAAATGGGTCTGTCCTCTGTTTTTTTCCCCACTGGTTTTCGGTCTCTACGTTTGTGACCGAAAGTTAGCCGTCAGTTTATGAGCTTTGCTTCATGTTAGTAACTTGTTTCGCCTGTTTCATCTGTGCTGTAAACTGGATCTCGGCTTTTGTTCGTACTACTTAAATAACGACAAATATCTAATGCCGAATCAGTTGCAACGAGCACTGTCTACCATGGTATACGGAGTAGTCCCTCTGTTTGTCTGTCAGATGACACTCTACTTCCTGTAACGAAGATGCTCATTCGGTAATAAACCAACTTCTATTCTCATATGGACTTGTATACAAGCATCTAGGTCGTCTCTTCCAGGAGCATTGTTTTTCCGACCCCCTGATTTATTCACAAATGGACACTAGACACAGTCCTCTTCTTTTTTTCCACGTACAGATTTCCATATTGTCGAGTGCACACTATCACAACCAGCTCACGTGTAGTGACTCTCAATCTCCTGGAGGATGATGGCAGTGTCAAGGGCCGTAACTATCAACTGGCCTCACCCCGACTGGCCAGTTCTCTGTATCGATCAGTCACAGAAGTCTACGCGTTCTTCCGGTGCGATTCCGTGAAGAAGGAAGTTTTACTACAGACTAGACGAGATTTCAGAGATACGATTACCTTTCATCACAATGGTATGGATTATGTTTCACCTCGCTGACTGTGAATTGTTGGTTAATAAGTATGACCTGACGTTACTCGTAGTGATTAATTTAGGTCTAACTAGGTAATTCATGCTCGTGCTTCGACTTCGTCAAATCTAGAGGCCGCTACAGACGGTGCAACCTTTTTTGTGTTTAATTTGCAAACTTTCTGTAGATTTCACGACTGACGTTGTGCTATTGTTTCTGCTTTGTGCTGCTTCAGCCAACCGATCAACTTTAAGAGTCTACTTGTTTGTACTTTGTCCGTGAGTGTGAATTATCTGACATTACCTTGTTCATTTTCGACTAAGGGTATCGCTCAACAGCGCATCTCTGCCGTGCACAATCGAGCTGTGTCGATGATTTTAAGTTTACTATAACCTTGTAGTAGTTCCGATTTGATTAGAGTTTCTTGGGACATTTGCCGCTTGTTTTCATCTTTAGCGGCCATTCCATTATCTGTCTCTATTTCTGCTTCAGGCAAAGAGTTTGCCTTCGACGTGCGTTCCACGTTCCGCGAAGTATTCGATCGTGCAAGGCGTCATTTATACCATTGTGCAAACAGCACTACTCCTCACGGTTCTCCACCGAACGCGTCAGCACCAATATGTAGCTCACTAATATTGAGCGATTCTTCATTTTTGCCCTCGAGCAGCGAGACGCCAACGCACAGGGCATCCGGTGATGCTGGGAGTGGCCTTAAGCGCGACTACTCCAGTCGAGCTGAATCAATGATCGGTGATGAGGTAAGTATACTTCCGTCATGATGAACCAAGTCTGTCGTTTGCTGTTAACTGCTTCGTTTCAGTTAGAGAATGTTCGTACGATTCGGCAGTGTATTTGTTTTGATGTCTACTCTGTCGTTCTGAGTTGGACAGTATTTACGATGCAATTGTATATACTATTTCATTTGTCTACGGACGATCACGTGAGATGCAAAACTTGTGAGGATGCTGTTTTTAGTTTCAAAATTGCAATGAACTACATTGCCGTTGAGTATGGCGGTGCATACTGTCGACTATTATGCCTTATTTATAGTATTCGTGTATTGATTGTTTGTCACCTTGTTGATCCGTTGTTTAAACCGTGCTGCGTAATTATCGAAATTGAA
>LOND01000869.1:5917-19656 GCA_014220965.1 Paragonimus kellicotti | reverse complement strand
AGGCGTCAATCACTTAAGTGTTGAAAGATTGGCTGGTCGTGACTATGTTGATGACAAGGTGTTCGACAATTTTCGAACAGTACCAGCATTGTTAGACGATATTTCATAACCTACCAAACACTTTGTAACGTTATTTGCAGCCTCAGAGTGCAAAATGTTTCAACAAGACTGTTGCGATTACGTAGATTTCATGCTAGATAAAGAGGTTATAGAAGCTGTTGACCGGTTTGTGTACTGAGGAGGTTGGATCAACAGCTGCTGGAGGTATAGATAATGAAATAGTAACTCGCATCTTTAAGGTTGGGAAGATGTTTCTTAGTCTAGAACATTCCCTTCGGTGGAAACATCTTTCTGTAGCTCAAGTGTCATGTATGTAAGGCAACTGCGAGGACTGCTACTTTGTGGCCTGCTAAACCTGGCCACTCAAAGTGGAAGACGTGAACCGTCTTCAGATTTTTGGCCATCGACGTTTACGTTCGATCGCTCATGTCAGTAGCATCAACAGATAACCAGCGGTGAGATTTGGAAGCGGATGTTTGGTGGTGGATTGCCAGGTGAATGTGTTAGTTTGATTGCACAGACTTAAACGGCCAGATCACGTACTGAAGACGCCAGGTAATGGTTTGCCACACGGTACGCTTTTTGCTAATGCCACAGCCGGCTAATGTGAGCTGCAAAGCGTACACAGATGAAGTCATTCACTAGGATGTTCGTCTTCCTGTGCTGGGGCTGTCGCTGCACACAGAGTCGGTAGCTGTATGCTGGGTAAGATAGTAGCTATTCGGGCTCAGTGGCGTGAATGTTGCCGTTGCTTGTCAGGTTGTCTGTGGGGTCAGTGCACGCGGAGCAGTGAAATCCGTAAAGACATAAAGTTGCCTTGCTGATAATGCTTACTTTCACTTGTAGCTCAGTTATCTGCTTGCAGGGTATAGGCACTTTGGTGTTGAGTGTTTGAGTTTAGACATACACGTTCTCAGTAGTGAGAACCGTGCCCTTTCTTCCTTTTCTAACTAAGACTAGTTTTTCTGATTTTTTTTGTGGCGATTGAGTATCAGCTGGCTGTGGTTATGTTAATGATAAGTAATGCGACGATTGGTCATAAATTGTCCCCAACCGATGCACGCGTTTATTTTTGCTGATTTCTGTATTCTAGCTGGCCCAACGCGCGGTCAAGTACAGTAGTTGACGATGTCGGTCAAGGCATGCTTTGAGTGTAACGCACAAAATTATTATCGTGCTGGTTCTCAAAATGTACCTTTTTTGCAACCTAGCAATTGATAAACTGTTATCTCTGTGGTGAGGAATGGGAGTAACACGGAAGAGAAGGTTACAGTTGGAGGTCGGTCAAATCGGGGAGACGAGCTGTTTATTGAAAACGTAGTTGAAAAATGTTCTGGTAAAATGACCAATTGGCTGTTGTGTCATTCGCCCGATATTTTGACAATTTCAACTGTTCTGTGGTACTGACTGCTATCTGAACAACAACCTCTGTATCCTAATCAGATTGTACATACAGTACATAAAGCATGTAATCGTGATCACTTCAGCGCTTACCCGCCGTTTCACGTACATGATCATACGGGAACGCGTGTCGGGCCTGGACGCTTTTGCGAAGCTAAAGCCGTTTGCCTTACGGTCTCTCTCACGTGCGCACGTTCGACGAAGCACGCGAACATAGCAATGCACGCCTACGGTCAGCACTTTTGCCTGACTGAGATCACGTTTCGTAGTCGTGACCTGTCTGCTTGATGGGATGACCTTCACCAACGCGCATTGCTACAGTGGCGCACGCGTCGCGTGTGTGCACTGGTATGGGCTCGACGTCCCAGTCACTCAGCTGATTGGTTCACAATTTTGCCATTTTTATACATTGTTTCGTTGCTCGTGCCTTGCCTCTGCCAGCTGCGGCGACCAGCTTCCCAGGTGCTTGATTTAATTTTCAATATGCCGCCATTTGGGTCCTGCCGTGAAAAACTGTCCTGGGGTCCAGCAGATTTTATCAACCTTCTTCACACAGCTGATTTTCCTTTTTAAAAACCATGCTGATCACATTGCAAAGTGACATTGAGTGGGAACAGTGGTTTCGAGGAGTTCAGCATAATAAAAAGGCCATCTTTTTGATCCTCGAGTGCCTTCTACCGTCCATTAGTTGGGCGATACTGTATATCCGAATTTTCAGAGCAACTGTCGTAAATAAATCGCGCTTTTCATATAATCAAACATTGGCCCTGTTGAATTAATTGTAACTGAATCACGTAAACAGGTGTGTTAGACTGTTGTTACATATCCTACGCTGTTGAACCGGCGTTGAAATCAAAGGTTATCACGTTAGTGGCAATTTTTCAGTGCTCCCAGAAAACACGTAGTACTCGATTGGTTTCGGTTAAGCACTATCACAAACAATTCTCACAAGTAGTTTAACCGTGTCTTCCCTACCAGTCTAACTTCACACTCTATTGTACGTTTGACGTTCTAATTTCTGTACACTTCGTTCCTCATTTTAAGCTCCCTACCTCATCTTTTAGGTATCACATTTCAGCTTTAAGCCTTCTATATATATTGTTTGGTCTTTATGCTCAGTTTTAGAGCGCACGCTATCCAACCGTGAATTTTTTCCGATCACCTGGTTGAAACAACGGCTTGCATGAACATAACACTTTCATGAGTATCCAGTTAAGAGTGAACTCATTCATGTATCAATACACTGTAGTATTACATCTGTAAACTGAAGGAGTGTTGAACACGAAAAATGCGATTGAAAACTGTAATGTGGGATAATGAGTCTGTGAAATAGACAGACGATTAAGAACTTCGCAGTTTAGTGTCTGTTTGTAGTCATCACCATGACTAACGCTGGAATACTACAAGAACAGTGTTTGAAAATGCCAGTCAGTTCTGCCTGACAGACCTGATTGTGGCGTGACGACTGTGATCAGTCAAAATGGTCAAGTGCACGTAATGACCGATGTGTTGGCCGATAGGAGAACCACATTTTGGACAGACCACAAAACGCTGGCAACGTTGTGACAGAAGCGCATCCTACAATCCTTGATGGACTATAGAAACCTACAACCTGGTGTGCGTTAGCTGTCTTTTTTCTGTCCTAGGATGTTCCCATAACGTCTGTTGACTGTAGTTCCTTAATTTCTGACACTAGGGTTGAGTAGTACGCTTTTTGGTTGTTTCTTTTCGACAGCTGGCATCGCCAGCATGCAATGACATGGCTAGTTACATTCTTTTTCATCTCGGACCCATAAGGTATCTGCTTCGAAACGATGAGTATGTACCATCTCGTGACATGTTATCACAACATTTGGCACCCGCACATCTCTAGCGTTCAGTTTCCAGTTTGGTATCTTGGTACACCTTATTTGAAACCGTTTCCATTTTTTACAGGGTTCCCTTAACTCTTTTCCGAGTCCATTGTTATGGATAGTCGTTTCTTCTAACAATTATTCTCTTATTTCACGGAATCTTGCGATTTCACGAATGCTCCTGGATTTTGTTTTGAAATCAAATCGTCCACTCTAAGAATAAGTTTGGCAATGCTTCCTCCTCATCGGTTCGTAATGAACAACCCTTTGTTTGGCTTTCTTCCCTCGGCACATGTTTGTTTGTAAAGTCGTGTTGTAAGCGGCGTGCCAAACTTTCTGTTGTTTACTTCGTCGTCGTACTCCACTCCACCGGCTTATGATCGGTCGTCGTACGAGAACGCCGGCCTAACAAGTGTGGTCTTAATTTATCCAATGCTTAAACTGTAACTGTTGTATTCATAAGCCCGCTTGCGTCCTCCATGACTCCCTCCTTTTACTAGAAAACTGCCCCACTCTCTTGGCTGCGGATACCACGAACATTTCATTGGCTTTTGACAACCTTCACGCCAATTATTGTTTAATCATTTCTCTTTAACCCGGTTAACTGCCTTTTAAGTCTCCATCTATCTAGTTGGATCTCCTGTTTTGTTGCACACAGCAATATCATTAGTGTCTTGAAGTCCCTTGCAAACCAGATGCAGTGTCTTGCACGAAACATGAATTGTCTGAGTGTTCTTTTTGGACCATCCTTGAACTTAATTACTTTCTTTCGGGTAGTGTCTTGATTTTTTCGCTGTTCCACTTTGTGACTCAAGGGCCATCAGTGATCTTCTTACCAACCTTTTCCACAAATCCGCTTCAAGATGGTATCAAGCTGCCCGAATGCTCCGGCTCTGATGGGTCGTATATCCTGATATCGTTTCTGCACATAGCTACACAATCCAATTTTTTCAGTAATGTCATCATAAGGCGCTGGAGTCTAAAAGCTATCCCTGCCACGATGAACAGCTTGCGCTAGAATTGGTATTGCTCTTCTACTGTGAAATCCTTTTTTATCCAACCATCTGGATTGATTGCTATATGCCAGCAACCTGATCGCAAGCCATTAGCCGCTGGTAACTTCGACTGTTGTAGCTCGTCACGAATGTTCACTACTAACTATATTCTCTCAAGTCTGCTCTGCGTTACTTCGTCCGTATGTATCAAATCCAAGGAGAACCGGAACTTTCCATTCGACATCACCAGCAAAACCAGCAGATTATAGGGACGATTCATCTCTTAATTCACCTGTCCTCAGCATGATTCATTCTGTCTTCTTTTCCTCGACCAGTGAAATAGCTGTCGTTGTATCGGTCCGAGCACTTCTGTCGTACCTAGCTTATTATAGCCCATGGTTGTGTGGCACTCCTGTCAAACATTGCTATTGCTACTGTCTCCGGTATGATGAGAGAATAGTGTCGAAATGTTCTATTTACCGCACTGTTTAGGGCACCTTATTTCCATTGCCTGTTTCTTCCACGATTGAAGCGGCTTCCAGGTGTTTTCAGTTATGCCTCATTTCCTTCAACGTTGCGGCGTCTAATACAAGCTCTTCCTATTGTGCCCCTGAATCCTTCAGCATCGTGTTGCCCAGCTGATTCCGCGTATAGTGGCCGCTATTGATTACGCTAGTTTCTGTCTCTTATATGACAAGTGGACCGGTTGCACTTTCAATTGTTATCCATTCCATGTCTAAGTGAACTTTAAGCTACCCATCAGTGAAGTCAAACTGTCGGTGCACGGAAACGCCAAAGGTTGCTACCTCGAGATTGAGTCCTGCTGGAAAACGCCATGTCTTAAAATCCTCGGAGAACAACGACGAATATCAAGAGGTCCGCTTCAGGTCGAAGCGCCTTCAAGCACCGCACTGACTCCTATCGGTCGGCTGGATTGTCGAATCAAATCACAAAAGGCATCCGAGGCGGTAGTCCACTCTAACTCTGCTAAACTGCATCCCACGTCATCTGTGTTCTGCACTTCAAAGCCTACGCAGGTATCCAGCTTCCTGCGGTCGGCCTTAATTTTGACTACTTTAATAACGTCATCGAACTCTCTCAAAAGGTTCTAACTTCTCTACCTTCAAACGGCTGCGGTAAAGGTGCCGTTATTCTCGAGTTGGTCATAGCACCAATTGTTTCCAAAGCGTTGCTGGGCATACATACTGGATTCACCACCATGGATAAAACATTCAGTTACATGCAGTGGTTGCCTTGTTCCTCATCTAATTGATTAATATTCTATTGGGCACTTATTCCGATTCTGGGCACCCAGCCATGTACGAAACGATTGGTAGTTTTACGTTTATTTCGTGAGATTCTGAGAAGTACTTAGTATACGTATTCAGACAACTTACTGGCACATCGTTATGTGGTTTAAAAACGTTAGACACAACCTACACGAAGTTTTTGTGGGTTGTTATGGTGATGCGTGGCGTCGAAGATCAGCACAGTGCTATACATTGATAAAGAGTTTCGATTTCTTTGGTTGTTCATTTCATTTCTATCTGTTTCCGTTAGTGAGGGAAATGGCCATTGTTGAGCCATCCTTTTTTAACTACCTCGTCACTGTTTAACTTGCAGTATTCTTTTTGAGGAGGAATGTGTAAAAACACGAAACATCGTCCGACGTAATATCTCTTTATATTTGAAGCAAACTTGAAATAAAAGTGGTAGACTGCCAGATTGGATACGAAATAATCATAAGACCACTGTGAAAAGCAACATTCTGAGTGAAGACTGACAAAGGTTAGTGGGTTAAAAGGTTTTCCTGTTTCTTTTTTCAAGAATGAAACAGGTCATCTTTACAAGCTGTTCACCAACGGTTCAATACAATACTGTACTTTCAACATCCCCTCATTCTTGGCGGAACTTGTCTTTCGGCCTCTCCTCTTCCTCCTTATAATGGAATCTTTTTCTCTTTTGGCCTGACTTTCAGGTACCGATTTTCCATGGAGGTTCACATACGGCCTTTCGTGCTACCCAATCGAAACATTTTGTATAAAACTGTGGCTTGAGTATATGGGTTGCACGCAAGTAGGCTTTATCTGTTCTATGCTAGATTATTCATCGTGCATCCCGGCAATGGAAGACAAAAGGTGGGCCTCAAGTGAATTGATATTAGATATGTGGCATCGGCATTCCGTTCAGTATTACTAACATCGATGTTCCTACAGATGAAAATTCTTTCGAACCCACTACCGAGTCGACATCAAATGTTTTGAAGTGACATTTCTGTTTCTTTTGTAGGTCGCGCCATAATGACTAGCTATCAGGACCTTCCAAACTGAAATTCTCATCATCACTGGAAGTTTGTACTGTTCTAACGGCCTTTTCAAGTGACTAATGTTCTACACACTTCAACCGATGTTGCGTGTGTACATCAGTGGACAAGGTTGTACGCATCCACTTCTGACTAGTTGGGTGTGATACGTTACTGTATCGTTACTGTATTTATCTTATTGATACGTGTGGTTTCATTGTCATTTTCAGTTGAGATGCACCGAACAATATATTGGAGACAAAAGAAAGGGGTATTTGTTGATCCTATTTTGAGTCAATCGTACATCTCTGTGGTCGGTCGGAAACGAATTCTGAAGTGAAATTCGCCAAGAATGCCTTACATCTCTTTTTTGGGTCTATCACAACACATGATTTCTTTCATCCTAGTGTCGTTTTAATCCAATCTCCTCTCGTTCTAGTGCTCCGAGGACTGCACTCCGCTTGACATAGTTAAAACCACAACAACGAAATACCGACCATTGACTTTGGTCATAGGTCAGTGAGTTCTACTCCTCCGGTCTGTATTAAAAAAGGCACACCAATCGCATTGTGATCTTTGTTTACTGCTTCTAAGCCGGTGTTCAGCAAACATCAGTCGGGACAACACGGATTGGGTGGGAGCTGTTTTCAGATTCCACGATGCGTGTACGCACAAATGGACACAAAATAGTAATATGGTAGACTTCGTAATTTAGAGTCGATCCAATTCTAGAAATCTGGTCGTTATGTGGATTCAAGCTTGTAACAGAAACAGCATGACCAAAAATCGCAAGCGCTTTGTCAACTTAGCTACGAGACGATGCCGGGAGCTCGGAAATTTCACATTGGGATTTAATCACTAACAAATCTCATTGTTTTGTATGCACTCCACCGAGTGAGTGAATGATTGACTGTTCACACAGGATTTATCAAGCGCTCCCCTCCCCAGGAATCCGCCAATGCCAATTTTAAGCAACGATATTGTATTACTGGTAAATATAGGTTGAACATCACCACAATTGATCGCAGCTGTCGCATTCCCATAGACTTTCCAGTCGGCCCCTTTCGAAAAGAAGCACTAGACTCGAGTTTCGCTCTCATTAGAGCTCGTCAGTAGTGCATATCCTTGCCACTGCCGGGACTAGAACTCCGGCCATGCTTTTCATGAGGCAACCGTGTTTACCACTGCGCCATTGACCTCACATTAGGCACGACCGAATTATCATATGTGAACGCTCAACCACTTTCGCTTGTGAGTAATGATCAGGTTGCCCGATCGCCTCGAGAGGAGACACAGTTACTGTCTGTTAACTCCAATCGATATGCACTACTGACGAGCTCTAATGAGAGCGAAACTCGAGTCTAGTGCTTCTTTTCGAAAGGGCCGACTGGAAAGTCTATGGGAATGCGACAGCTGCGATCAATTGTGGGTGATGTTCAATCTATATGAAAAACAAAATCCCTTACTGCTGCTCAGTACTAGTAAATAGTTTGACAGATTTTGCAATTTAGACGACCCGGTTGCAAAATTAGGGGGTTCAGCTGGAATCGAACCATCGACGGAAACAGCATACCTAGACTCGACAAGTATTCTACTAACCGAGCTACAAATCCACTCGGAAAACTCGAAACTTTTCTTTGTGAGCAACAGACTGCTTCCACGTTTAGACCTCCTTTTAGCAGATCCAAATGGATAGTTTTACAATGTGATTTTAACGCCTAATCATGCATTATTAAAGTATCGAGATTATGATGCTTGAACATTTATGTCTTATTGTTTGCTTTCCGGCTGGCATTACTATGAAAACCATCGTTAGAACACACTGAAGTCCTTCCTACTAGATCACATTTATACAACTCACAGCCTCGATTATGCTGCCTATGATCTATATTCCTTGAAATCTGTAGGTACAGCTTTACAGTATATGAACATGCGGAAGTGCTCATTCATGAAAGTGATCATAAAATGTTTATTTTCATGTACTCCAGTGTTTTTGTCAAGTGACTTGTGCGTCGTATGGATCATGACTCGAAAGGAAGGTTGAAGGGTTCAGATACCTGGCTTAAAAATGAAACGGAATGCTTGACACTGATCAAGAAGGTTCAGATTGGAGCGCGGTGCTTAGAATGTAGATGCATTACCCAGATTGGTGGTATAAGACTTAATTGGAACGGTAAATGAAACAGGATAATGGTGGCCGTATATAAGTCTAGGTTCGCTTGCAACTCGTTTGTTTGAAAACTGTAAACAGTTTGCTGTTGTTTTTAAAGTTCGGACGTAAGGGTCTCATATCTTGTTTTCATTATGATGTTATGTGATACTCAAACATCAGTGCTAACCGCTGGTATACAACTGTCGATGGTGGTAATCGTAGCAACTGTGTAGCTGTGAGTAGGTGAGAATTTTGGTTGTTGCAGAGTAAACACCACTCACAAAATCGCTGCCTTCACATTCAGGTAAATGTTTTCGGTCTGCTTTGTTCGAAGGAAATCGTCAGCTTCAAATTTCACCTTCATCGGAGCGCATTCGCAATGGATATCCTTACGCCCACTGGGTATGGACCTCCACTCCACGTTTTCACTAGGTGTACTGTTAAATTTACGGTGTTCATGACTGGATAAACACGATCTCTTGTGACCAGTACTCATACATTCTTGGACAACAAAGGGTGAGGGCTTTGTAGCGTTTACTTCGCACGAGTTCAACAGATAATTCTATGTGTACTGCGTTGACCCCTCAACTGTGACACACTTTTTCAGCAGTGCATTTGCTGAGTCACAACTTGCTCAGGTCGATCAAGACAATCGACTGTTGCTTTGTGTGTCTCGGTAATCGTACTTTACGTGATGTTCGACGAATATCGGTACTTCATTCCATCAGTGTTTTTCGGTTCTTCCTACCTGTTGTCCCCGTTCATTCCCCAGACTTAAGCGTTTGCAGGTTTGTTTGGTGTAAATTTTCCTGTGGTAGGTCTTTTTTGTTCAACCGACTGACTGTGTTCGTAGAGAACCAACTCACGTCTTCCGGTCTACCAACTAGTAGCTACATAGGCTGAACTACCATTACAGTGGAATGGTGACTCGCCAGATTGCTTTCCAGTTTTCAATCACTCAGTACTCGTTTTTTATCAGCATACCGAATGTCATAGGATTGTGTCGAACAGACGAAAGAATGAAGTTGGTGTATAGGGATGAGCGACAGATATTCCTCGACTAATGATCAGTCTTCATTGAAGGTCAACTGATCGATGTCTCCTGAGGCACCGCCCATGACATGATATTACTTTTTGTGCTTTTGAGAGAATGTTTATCAAGCAGGTGCGTCTCCATAAAGATGCGTCAAATCTGAGCGAACGCAATAAATTAGACAGAATGTGTACATTCAATGCGTGTGGGTCGAGTACTACTTACCAACCTGTCCATTTGCCCGCCGTCTCCTAAGCACATGAGTTTAACTTATTGAGACAAATAGTCTATGCATACTGGATGGCTTGAAGTGTTTTTCCTTCTGTATCTGTTCATCCACCTATCCTACCATGAGTGTTTAGAGAAGGGTTACTATTGACTGATGTTTTATTGTTTAGAGTAAGATATTTCTTCGGGTAGCAGTTATTTTTGGTCTACAATCAGCCTTGAATTTGTACCAGGACGATGTATGATGAAGACATTTTGTGCAATTCACGGTTGACCAGGATAGCAAGATGTAGCAGTAAACTACATCGGTGTCACTACGTATCGTTTGTTCAAGCAGTTTCTCAACTTAACACTTACTCCGCACCACTCGTCGACTAATGTGTCCTTAAATAATCTTATTTCGTTTCCATTTTCTTATCATTATAAGGATATTCAAGAGATCGTGCAGAGCCGCCTCCTTGAAGCCGGTCTTTGTCGTGTCTGCATGGACGCTCAAGTCTCTCGTGTATTCATTCCCTGCGGCCACATAATTTGCTGCGCAGAGTGCGCCAATCGTATTGAACACTGCTCCGTGTGTCGCAAGCCTATTGAGATAAGGCACCCTTGCTTTTTGCCTTGGGATCCGGAACTTGAGAACCACATGCAACTGGAATCTCGCCGCGTGCGCAGACAGTCGGCGCGTTCCGTCTCTAATTCGTCCGCTTCCGGTACCTTTTTGCTGCACACGGTGTCCGCTCCGAACTGCAATCTTTTTTCTTTACCCTCGACGCACTGTTTGGAACCTGTTAGTGACCANTGTGGCACTCCTGTCAAACATTGCTATTGCTACTGTCTCCGGTATGATGAGAGAATAGTGTCGAAATGTTCTATTTACCGCACTGTTTAGGGCACCTTATTTCCATTGCCTGTTTCTTCCACGATTGAAGCGGCTTCCAGGTGTTTTCAGTTATGCCTCATTTCCTTCAACGTTGCGGCGTCTAATACAAGCTCTTCCTATTGTGCCCCTGAATCCTTCAGCATCGTGTTGCCCAGCTGATTCCGCGTATAGTGGCCGCTATTGATTACGCTAGTTTCTGTCTCTTATATGACAAGTGGACGGTGCCCATTCGATTGGTCATCCATTCCAATGGAACTTAAGCTCCCATCAGTGAAGTCAAACTGTCGGTGCACGGAAACGCCAAAGGTTGCTACCTCGAGATTGAGTCCTGCTGGAAAACGCCATGTCTTAAAATCCTCGGAGAACAACGACGAATATCAAGAGGTCCGCTTCAGGTCGAAGCGCCTTCAAGCACCGCACTGACTCCTATCGGTCGGCTGGATTGTCGAATCAAATCACAAAGGCATCCGAGGCGGTAGTCCACTCTAACTCTGCTAAACTGCATCCCACGTCATCTGTGTTCTGCACTTCAAAGCCTACGCAGGTATCCAGCTTCCTGCGGTCGGCCTTAATTTTGACTACTTTAATAACGTCATCGAACTCTCTCAAAAGGTTCTAACTTCTCTACCTTCAAACGGCTGCGGTAAAGGTGCCGTTATTCTCGAGTTGGTCATAGCACCAATTGTTTCCAAAGCGTTGCTGGGCATACATACTGGATTAACCACCATGGATAAAACATTCAGTTACATGCAGTGGTTGCCTTGTTCCTCATCTAATTGATTAATATTCTATTGGGCACTTATTCCGATTCTGGGCACCCAGCCATGTACGAAACGATTGGTAGTTTTACGTTTATTTCGTGAGATTCTGAGAAGTACTTAGTATACGTATTCAGACAACTTACTGGCACATCGTTATGTGGTTTAAAAACGTTAGACACAACCTACACGAAGTTTTTGTGGGTTGTTATGGTGATGCGTGGCGTCGAAGATCAGCACAGTGCTATACATTGATAAAGAGTTTCGATTTCTTTGGTTGTTCATTTCATTTCTATCTGTTTCCGTTAGTGAGGGAAATGGCCATTGTTGAGCCATCCTTTTTTAACTACCTCGTCACTGTTTAACTTGCAGTATTCTTTTTGAGGAGGAATGTGTAAAAACACGAAACATCGTCCGACGTAATATCTCTTTATATTTGAAGCAAACTTGAAATAAAAGTGGTAGACTGCCAGATTGGATACGAAATAATCATAAGACCACTGTGAAAAGCAACATTCTGAGTGAAGACTGACAAAGGTTAGTGGGTTAAAAGGTTTTCCTGTTTCTTTTTTCAAGAATGAAACAGGTCATCTTTACAAGCTGTTCACCAACGGTTTCAATACAATACTGTACTTTCAACATCCCCTCATTCTTGGCGGAACTTGTCTTTCGGCCTCTCCTCTTCCTCCTTATAATGGAATCTTTTTCTCTTTTGGCCTGACTTTCAGGTACCAATTTTCCATGGGGTTCACATACGGCCTTTCGTGCTACCCAATCGAAACATTTTGTATAAAACTGTGGCTTGAGTATATGGGTTGCACGCAAGTAGGCTTTATCTTGTTCTATGCTAGATTATTCATCGTGCATCCCGGCAATGGAAGACAAAAGGTGGGCCTCAAGTGAATTGATATTAGATATGTGGCATCGGCATTCCGTTCAGTATTACTAACATCGATGTTCCTACAGATGAAAATTCTTTCGAACCCACTACCGAGTCGACATCAAATGTTTTGAAAGTGACATTTCTGTTTCTTTTGTAGGTCGCGCCATAATGACTAGCTATCAGGACCTTCCAAACTGAAATTCTCATCATCACTGGAAGTTTGTACTGTTCTAACGGCCTTTTCAAGTGACTAATGTTCTACACACTTCAACCGATGTTGCGTGTGTACATCAGTGGACAAGGTTGTACGCATCCACTTCTGACTAGTTGGGTGTGATACGTTACTGTATCGTTACTGTATTTATCTTATTGATACGTGTGGTTTCATTGTCATTTTCAGTTGAGATGCACCGAACAATATATTGGAGACAAAAGAAAGGGGTATTTGTTGATCCTATTTTGAGTCAATCGTACATCTCTGTGGTCGGTCGGAAACGAATTCTGAAGTGAAATTCGCCAAGAATGCCTTACTATCTTTTTTGGGTCTATCCAAACACATGGATTTCTTTCACTCATCCTAGTGTCGTTTATAATCCAATCTCCTCTCGTTCTAGTGCTCCGAGGACTGCACTCCGCTTGACATAGTTAAAACCACAACAACGAAATACCGACCATTGACTTTGGTCATAGGTCAGTGAGTTCTACTCCTCCAGTCTGTATTAAAAAAGGCACACCAATCGCATTGTGATCTTTGTTTACTGTTTCTAAGCCGGTGTTCAGCAAACATCAGTCGGGACAACACGGATTGCCCTTCCTCCCTCTCTTGCCAATTCCTTTCCACTGACTTCCGAACATTCCTCTACGTTACCAATGAATACAGTCATAACTACTTGTGACAGTGGCGGTGGTGGTAGCGAAATCGGCTCCACTACTACGGCCGTTGCGAACTCCTCTCGTCGGTCAGCCCACGTGACCTGGCAGATAACCAATTAGAGACTATGTTCACCAATCCCACTATAAAAGTGCATCTCATGCTATTAGTGCTTTCATTTGAACAGGCTTGTTCGCTACTCGCAACGTGATCGATTACCAAATTTACATCTGTGTGTACAAGTTGTATGATGGAACTCCGGTCGTTTGACCATAACGCGGAATTCTGTCCTCCGCACCTGAAATTCCAGAGTTTGACTATTTTCT